>JASDQU010294092.1:711-14248 GCA_032191745.1 Picea mariana | reverse complement strand
GAACTAGCAGAGATGTTCCACAATTTGGACAAGGTTGTATAGGGAGCATGCACCACCTGAGTGGCTCGGGATGAGCCACGTGTCAGTGTTGGGGGCCTATTGGGCGTAGGCCTATTTTGAGAATGAATACTAGTTTGGGAACATGCTTATTTTTGGGAGAAGGATTTGTTTTGGGGAAAGACCTAGACTGAGAAACAAATGACCTAATTTTGGAGCACGTGCAACAGGTGGCAAGAAAGTAGCATGCAAGAGGAAAAGCAACGCGGCACGTAGGCAGGAAAGTCTAACCATGATAGGGTTAGGGTTTTTACAAATATTATAATGGCTATAATCCATAGAGTAGTATAAATAAAGACATAGGAGGTCTAGGGGAGAGGGTGGTTGTTGTTGGTGTGGTAGAGGATGATTTATGTTGTCAAGTATAAATAGTATTGTAGTAGAATCAAGCCAGGTAGTCTTTGAGGGTTAGGTCACATGATGAGGAGTCTGGTGTGATCTAGTCCACCTCACAGAGGGTTATTTCCCTCATCTTGATCATTATACTGAAGATGTAATGCACGCAACATGAGATTTTGCAGCAGAATAAATAAAAGAACATAGAGCCATATCTTTGTGGACGTAGCCCCAGGAGGGGATGAACCATGGTAAACTTGTGTGTTATGTGTGATTGTTAATGAATGGCTACTTTATGTTGATTATTAGCTTGTGAATGAATGGTTAAACTAGAATTATCAGCATGCATGCATAGATTTAAAGATGAACAAATCATAGAAGTACTTTAATATTTAACAAGGGTAATGCATAATAAAGAAAGAACACAATCTTAGATCCCCACTCATTCCTATATTACAAGCACTTGAGCATTGCAGTCACCCATAAAATATATCTCAGGTGAGACTGTGTTATGCACCCTATGCGCAGTGTTTCCTTCTAGTTTACTAGGAGGGTCGATAGTTTTGAGGGTTTTGTTGGAAACCTATTGAGATCTGAACCTGTGTCAGGCCAAGAAGTGAAAGAGATAACCAACACTATGCTTAATCATTTTATTTTTCTTTTCTTTCCTCTTGTAGTTTTCACTAACCTTGTCTATAGTCATCATAATCCCGCAAACCCACAAGTCTCAAAACATCACACTTAACCATTTTTATATTTTTCATTTTTCCATACTTAGTCATTTTTCTTATGGAGGGAGTCATATTGTGAGGTGAATAAGGTTCCAAAAATACCCCAACCCCGCAACCCCTCATTTCGCTCACTCTAAAAAATAACCCTCAACATGAATTTTGTTCTTTATTTTACTTAGTATTTTTTTTATTTGTGGTTGCAATACTCCCCTACATATCCCTTCCATGTCCCATAGTCCCGCAATCCCACAATTCCACAATCATCATTTCTCAATTCCTGTCACTTATTTCACACCTTCATACATAAACATTTTTCATACATCCCCACCCAACATTCCATTTCCCAAGAACATTTATTATCATACTACTATATCAGCTGGCCCATCATGAGGTGAATTAAAACCATTTTAACGGAGTGAATCTTGTAAGTTATCCACCTTAAATATAAATCAAATCATGCAGTTAAAACTCAAAGATACAATGTATAATATTAAATAAAGTATGTGGAAGAATTTACTAATCAAAATCCTCGTTGTAAATTTTTATTGCGATAGACCACCACCTTTTTCATTCTATTCAGGATTTGTTAGGATGTGAAGACCACACTTTTCAATGGTCTCATGCATTTAATTGTTATACATCGCTCCCTCTTGAAGAAAATAATCCAATCAAGGTCTGGACTTCCGAAATAAAATTAGCAGATTGTATGCCTGAATTATCAGACTTCAAGGAGCTCATTCTCTGGTGTATCGAAAACTTTAACCGCAAAAAAAAGGATTATTCAGTTGCAGGGGAAGATTCATATTTCTATGGATCCCACGGTGTTTATAAGGAGGTTCAAGCTACCCAAGCCTACCANATTATAATACTCTACAATTATACCCATATAGAGGTATGTTCTTTGAAATACCCTTACAAAGAGTTTTCCTAGTTATTTTCCAAGATTATTGGGTAGGAATCTATAGCTATTGTCCCAACATATGTGTTGCGTGTCTTGCACCTCTCTATCCATCAAAGCGTTTTATTTGACTAGGCTCAAATTAATTCGAGTGAAATATATTTTTAACTTTTAAATTTTCAGAAAAGTAAAGAATTTATCATGACTTCATATTTGATTTATGCAATAACATACTGCCATATCTTCGAATATTTCCCTTGCAAAAAAAGTGTCGACTTTGGTAAAGACCATTTGCAATTTTGGTACCCTACGTTATGGAAACACAACGATCCATATAATTTTTATAAGGTTCAGAATGCTTTCCCATATAGTTTCAAAAAGTTGGTCTATGATCCTATTACATCAAGAATATCTATTGAAGTCGCTACCTTTTTGGAAATAAAAGGGGTTTTTGAAACCCTAGATGATTTCAGTTACATAATATTATACGGCTTTGAGGAGAACCCTCCTTACTCCCCTTTTAAGTGTCTAATAGATTATTTTTTATTGAAGTTTGTAAAAAATACAATTTATGGGCACAGTTCTTCAATGAAAATAGAAAAAAAGAGTTCATTCCATTTCCTTCGAAAATGAGGGAAGTCACTGTGAAAAACATTTCCCATCTGAATGAATTTTCTAAGTATTTTGATAACTTCAAATTAAGAGAAGTCCATGAAGTCCTTGTATTTGACCCAGTGACTTTTTTACAACACATATGTCACCAATCAGCTATGGATAATCCTTTGT
The DNA here is from genome assembly GCA_032191745.1 of Picea mariana. NCBI lineage: Eukaryota > Viridiplantae > Streptophyta > Pinopsida > Pinales > Pinaceae > Picea > Picea mariana. The sequence goes on along the minus strand of JASDQU010294092.1, from coordinate 11,440 downwards.
AAATAAAACTCATTTCAAAGAAGGAGGTGGGGATAGTCAAAACCCCATGGGAGCCATCACATACAAAGATAATTATTATTTGGACACCTTGGTTAGCACTTTGTTGGACAGGCATTTTGAATAGCTAAGTTTTGAAGAATGCATGCAAAATTAGAAAAGGGAGCAACTTGTGGGGTCAAATAAAAAGTCATAGCATATGCAAAAGCAAGAAAAACAATAGTTAGGCATGCAAAATCAACATGCATTAGGGTTCCGAGCCCTAACTCTATGTATAAATATGTAATGGGTTGGGGAAGAATAGGCTACTAAGAGTAAGAGATTAGGTTGTGTATGAGTGAGAATCCTTACTGGAGGTTTTGGAGAGGTTTTGCAGAGAGAGGCGTGCACTATAGAGAAGCTAGGCTAGATTGAGGATTTAAAATGTTGTATCTATTGTAAGCACGGTGCATATGCCTGATATGGTGATTGCATGAATATTAATATAGAATCCAGTCGTTGTGGACGTATCCCAAGGATTGGGTGAACCACATTAAAATATGTGTCTTTATGTGTTGTAATGATGTGGTTGTTCATGGATTTTTTGTTTATGCATGATTAATATAGATTTGTTTACTATGTCATTGATGTGCAATGATAATGAATGATACAATGGGTTGCTTATGTTTCAATATATGTTATAAGGGTTCTACACAATAGATTTTTTTAACTAATCAAAGTATATGAATAAAGATATTGCGCACAGGGTGGATAAATTGTGATGGATATGATGATATCCTCACATCCCCTTGTCCCTATAGAAACTTGGTTCCTACAACCTTAGTAGATTCCTTGGGTGAGACTTCACTGGCATGCAAGTGATGCCAAAAGGGTCATTATCTAAATGGTTTTGTTGGTTGAATAAACTGAACCTAGGGTCTTATAATTGCGTGCCAAAAAATGGTTATGTTGTCACAACCCAAAATTTGCAATTGAGGGAATATTTCGGAGGTCGAATAAGAAAGAGATCGTCGGATGGATGGAAAGGAAGGAACAAAAGTTTTCCCAAGGAGAGAATAGAAAACCTCGGATGAGCGATGAAAAATGGTTGCAAAGGTATGTGTTCATGGAGCTGCATGATATTTTCTTTGGCGAATTTCTGATTATTTTGACTGAATAGTTATAAATATTAGTGGAGAATACCAAAAGATATCGTACTGCAATGTCGAGGAACTAGAACCCTAAGTTGGTAAGAAAAATGAATTATGTAAGTAATACTACTTCTCACGTAGTCAATTCCTAGTTGAATAGCATACTGGGGGGTTATATTACGGAATTTGCGGTAGATTGAACCCATTCATATAGTGTCGCAGAGAGAGATTTCTTTATAGGACTACACGGAAGGTTTATGAAAGAACGGGGTACCTGGATAAAGATGTTGTTGTGCAAAAAGTGTGTGATGAAGATGGATTCTGATTGCTAAGGGGCTTCATGTATATAGGGTTTCAAGGGATGACGAAGGGATAGTCTGAAGGTAAGAAGGAATGAAGAAATAAATGAATAAGGAAGGGAGGGACTGAGGATGCATAGAAACGAGGAAGGTATATCAAAAGAAGAAGATGATTTTGGAGTACTATGCAGTGGAAGAAAGTATAAGAGGTTGAAGACTGGGGATGAGGAAGGAGATTCGCACAATGAATATGAGAGGAGAGAACCCTGCACAATAGTCCAGATCGTAGAAATACCCCACACATTAGGAGAGGAAGAGGATTCTCAATTCAATCCTATAATAGCAGAGTCGTTAAGTCCTACTCAGGATGGATTCTGTGTAGAATCCATGACCCCATGTGTGTCACCTAGATCTGAGATAACATCTGAGGATTTTTCAAAATCACTTATAGTTATCATAGGAAGAAAGAGTAGTAGTATCCAGAGCAGTGGAAGTAGTGTGTCGACTCATAGTCAACCATCTACACTAGGAGGAGGTAATACATAAAACACCATGGAAGGTTTAGAAAACACATTGATAATTTCTTATTTATAGCGAGTTGGGTCAAAGGACCCAGAACAACATCTATTTGTATGTAAGAAAATTTGGGTTGCAAAGAATGTCCAAGATGAGGCCACAAAGATTGCGCAGTTGGGAATAATGTTTAGAGGCTACGAATTAGTATGGTACATGAGAATTGGATCACGAAGGACAATGGTTCAAGATATTGGATAGGTGAAGAAGGACCTTCATCTATAGATCATACAGGTCAAGGAGAAGAGAGAACAGAGGCATACACAGGTAGGTTTCAGTAGAATAAAGCCACAAGAAAGAGTCAAACTGTATGGAGTTTGTCGTATATATTTTTAGTACATATCCATGAGTCATAGAGGAGACAGTCACAAACATATGTGGGTCACAGTGGGGAAAGTCTCGAATATCCACGAGTCACGGAAGAGACAGTTGTGGATGCCTAGAAAAGTATGTCAGAATTGATTGTAGAGTAGGGCAACCCTTTATATGTTAGTCTGTAGTTGTTCTTCTCTTAGTGGGCCATTATCCCTATTACAGGAGCCCTAATTTTAGCATGATAAAATAATTCTTAGCATTGTTTTTCCCTCCGGGGTTTTTCTAGGGGTATTTACCCAAAAATATTGGTGTTCATGTGTGCTTGATTTGGTTTCCTAGTTTATGATTTTGTTCCATGATATTGAGTTGAATATTTCAATAGTGTTATATTTTTTTGTGAGATGATAATATGATTGTAGTAATGATATCACTAGATAACATAGTACCCTGGTGTTGGAGTAATAATTTCTACATGGTATCATAGCATACCAAGGGTTGAAATAAAATTCAACAATACATACATTGGAAATGATCCCTAAGAACTGGTACCTGGAACTAGAAATGCACAGAGAAACGGTGAACAGGGACAAACTAACTCAAAGGTTTAAGGTAACATATACTTTTGAACATGAATCTCCATTAATAGATGTAGCTTTGCAGGACATTAGAAACAATATTTTTTCAGAAGAAGGGTCGATGGATGTAGTACCTTTGTGTAGTGCGCATAGAGCTTCTATGACTGTTCATGAGTTACGGGAATGTTATAATGTTGCTAAAGAAGATCATGATGAGGAAGATCCAAGAAATATACAAATACCTGAAACCAAGGGGAACTACACAGTGGAATGTCCAAAGCTTGAATTTGTTGTGTATGCAAATCCACTAAGGACACGAAAGGTAAATATTGGGACAAAAGAGAATCCAAAGTTTGCATAGATAAGGGACTATTGGAATGATGAAATTGTGGAAACAATTGCAGAATTATTGTGTGAGGATCAAGATTTATTCCCAACCACGTTTTCAAGAATGAAAGGGATATCTAATGAGCTAGGAGAAATGAGTATCCCTTTGAAACCAGATGTTAAGACAGTAATACAGAGACCCTATAGACTGAATCCAAAGTATAAATAAAAGGTAAAGGTGGAGATAAACAGAATGTTAGAAGAAGGAATTATTGAACCAGTGGTGAAATCAGAATGGATAAGTCCAATGGTAGTACAAGATATGAAAATAGGAGGAATTAGAATTTGTGTATACCTAAGAAATCTAAATGATGCATGTTTTCATGATCCATTTATGACACCTTTTACAGATGAAGTGCTATAGAATGTAGAGGGGCGAGAGGCATATTCCTTCACAGATTGATTCTCAAGATATCACCAGATAAAAATTGAGAGGGAAGAAAGATATAAGACTACTTTTGAAATAGAGTAGGGAAGTTACCAGTACATGGTGATTCCTTTTGGGCTAAAGAAAGCACCTACAATTTTCTCAAGAGTAGTTGTCGCAACCTTTAAAGAATTTATTCATAAGTTCCGTGAAGTTTATTTATATGATTGGATTGTGTTTAGTCTCTTGAATAATCACATATAAGTACTAAGATTAATTTTGGATAGGTGTAGACAATGTCATATTTCATTGAAATTGAAGAAATGTATGTGCCTTTTGGAATTTTGTTGGGCCATGTGGTATGTAACCAAGGGTTTCTAGTGGATCCTACCAAGATTGCAGTGATTTTGGACTTACAACCACCTACATCAGTAATATATTTAAGATCAACCCTAGGCCATACAGGATATTATAGTAAGTTCATTAAGGGATATGCACGGATTACAACACCAATGGAGAACTTGTTGAAGAAAGAAGCTAAATTCCAATGGAATGAGGACTGCCAGTGATCCAGATTATTTTCGGCACAAAATGAGAGTGGAGATATAATAAATAAATTTACATAGATGTCTCAGATATCCAATAATATAAAATAAATATATCAAAGATGCAACCATAAACACATAGATATAGTAATACACAATTTCTATTAATGAGCAAAAATGTACAAAGACTGTAAAAATACAGAGTGAAAGACTCGCTAGAATGGTGGCAGCTTATCTCTGAGAAGAGGTGTGATTGTTACTCACATTCGCAAGAATATGGATTAAAATGAGGCTCTAAAGGCCTTTTTAACATAAATAAAATCCAAAACCCTAACCTTGGAAGATGAAAAGCCAACAGTTTTGTGGAACCCGTTTTGGGTAGTTTGGTGTATCAACTTCTCGGGGGTGTAACTTTGGAATACGATCTTCATTTGGGTCGCAAGATAGCTCGTTGGAAATATCTATCCAAGGAATACACATGTTTCCATTAGAATCTAACTCCATTTATAGTTTGACTGTGGTGAGCCTTAAAAACGTTTTTTAGGGCCTCAAAACGACCCCAGAAATTCAGGACCCGAAAACTAGAAAACAAACTGCCAAGGTGGAAAAACAAATTCAAGCCATTAGAATAGGTGGGTGGCCACTGATATCCACCTAGATCAGCCAGAAAGGTTTGGATACATTAAAGAAGAAGTTATTTACTGTGCCAATTTTGATATTCCAATATTGGAAGAAGGAATTTCATGTTCATGTGGATACATCGTCCATAGCTTTGGGCATCGTATTATCTCAACTAGGAGAAAGAGAGTTAGATCATCCAATTGCATTTTCAAGTAGGAAGATGTCAACAGCAGAAAAGAACTACACTATGACAGAACAAGAGGGATTATAAATGGTGTATGCATTGCAGAAGTTTAGACATCATTTAATGGGTTCTCATTTCAAGATGTATACAAACCATTCCGCACTAAGATACTTAGTGAAAAAGCCAATGTTGGGGGGAAGAATTTGCATATGGTTATTACTATTCCAAGAGTATGAATTTGAATTCATCGTTAATCCAGCTAAATTGAATGCATGACCATATCACTTATCATGCATTCTATCGTGAGAGGATGTAGGGAACCTAGATGATATTTTACCAGATGCACATTTATTTGCAGTTCGAATGGTGGATGACTACTTCGTAGACAATGTGAAATTATTAAGACTTGGCTCCATCAGACATGACAGTTGCAAAAAATAAACATGTAGTGGTTAAGGCATCAAACTATCAACTAATCGTAGGGAACTTATACAAGTTAGGTGTAGATGGGATATTAAGATTATATGTGTTAGAGTATGAAAGGCCAATGATACTATCATAAGTGCATGAAGGTATTGCAAGAGGACAATACATAGGTAAAGAGACTACACATAAGATTTTTTGTGAAAGGATTTGGTGGCCCACACTTCAAAAGGATGCTAAGGAATATTTCCAGGCATGTGATGTTTGTCAAAGGGATGGAAATCCATCCAGAAGGGATGACATGCCTTTGCATCCGTAGGTTACAATTCAGGATTTTGACAAATTTGCGATAGATTTTGTAGGACCAATCAATCCACCAACCAGGAGATCATGAGATAGGTATATAATCATTGCAACATAGTATTTGAACACATGGGAAGAAGCAGCACGAGTCTCATACTACAAAGCGGAAACTGTTGCATGATTTCTATTTGATAATGTAGAGACAAGATTTAGGCTCCCACACATTTTACTGAGTGATCAAGGGACACACTTCTTGAATAAGATGATTGCAGAATTTACTTAGGAGTTTCAAATTCACCATCAGAGGAGCACGCCATACCATCCTCAAGAAAATAGGACAGTATAAGCCTTCAATAATATTTTAGAAAATGCACTGAAAAATATTTGCAATGTAGGGAGAGATGATTGGGACTTAAGGATCCCTGCAGTATTATAGGCATATAATACTATAAGAAAAAAATTGACAGGAAAGACACCTTTCTGGTTGGTATATGGGAAATAATTAGTAATTTCGATGGAATTTATTGCGTCGACCTACGCATTACAGTGATTACTGATCTTTCAGATTCTGGCACAATAGAGGAAAGACTGCCATGGTTGTTACAACTCGAGGAAGACCAATTTGTCGCAGGATTCCATCAACAAGTCTAATTGGCAAGAGAAAAATCATGGCATGATAGGCATATTAAAGAAAAAAGGTTCCAAGTGGGAGACTTATTGTTGTTATATGACAATAAGTTCATGCAGCACCCCAGGAAGTTTAGGATGCATTGGTTAGGTCCTTATGTCATTAAGTATGTGATAGAGGTAGGTGTTGTGCAGTTGGAAATGTTGAATGGAGAACTCTTGGAAGGAATGGTGAATGGGAGTCGACTGAAACTCTATAGGGACTTCTGAACGCCTGTGCACTAGTCTGACCTGCACAATAATTTATGTACAATAGTAGTGTATTATAGAAGGAAAAAGAAAAAGAAAGAAAAAGGGTAAATAGAAAAAGAAAGAAAAAGGGTAAAAAGAAAAATAAAAATAGAGGGAAAACATGAAAAAATTAAGTTACAACAAGAGTGAGTGTGCAGAAGAAGTGAGTGTTGCATAGAAAGAAGAAATAACACAGAAGAAGTGAATTATGCACAAAATCACAACCTGTGCATTAAATGAATGGGTAATCCATAACAACTGCATGGATGAGGAAGGATAAACACGATTAAATGGCATTAAAGAGTGGAAATGACGGTTCAAAATCCATAATGATATCTCATCATGGCGACATGCCGTCATAAATGGAAAAACTCGACGGAGATCATGATAGCCTAGAAAATCAAGGAAAACATATAACGGAGGATTTGGATTAATGCAAATTTAAATAAAGTATTGAATGAACAGTACTAAGGGATTAGACAGTTAATATGGGGAGGGAGGTAAATGGACAACTGGTGAATGGGAAAAAAATCCACGGAGGATCGACAAACATTGGTCATTGTTAGTTGGACTTGCATGTGAGTAAGAGAGAGCTAAGATTCGTGTTGCAAAGCCTAAGAAAAACCACAGAGTCGAAGTAGTTGTCACTAGTAACCAGATTACAGAGATGGCACCACCAAAGGAAACAACGTTCACACCAAAGAAATCTCGAACAAGAGAAGAAACAACAACACCAAAGGTTGAGAAGACTTCAGGAGAAGCATTATCAGAGACAAGGTTTACTAGGGACTACATTCCACTAAGGAAGGATGATTTCAAACCAGTGACATTGAAGAAGAATGTCAAGTATCTATTGGTGGCACCCAACATACCAGATGGGATCATCATTGATGAGGATATGTTAGGTAAGATGTCACAACTCAAATATGAAGACCATGATATCACAGACACAATGAAGTTCCTTGAACTTGTGACGAGAAAATACTTGAAACTGTAAATAGACCCAGTGATGAACCAGACAATACATGTGCCAAAGGTATGGGCTAGAGGGTTGGAACGAGTTGGAATACTAAATCTGTTTGGAATTCCACACTTCGGCAGGAGCCAAGAGGTGAATGCATGTGTCAAGATGTTTTTAACCTATGTGCATAATAGTTACTTATGGTTGGATAGGACAATTTATATAAACACATATCTCATTGATTGAATCAAAATATTATTGTCACGGGGGGGAGATCCCACCTTATTGTTTGTAGAAAAAAATCATGACAAGACTCTGTTAGAGTCCATGAGGGATAAATTTCACATAGTCACATGGGTTCGCGAGTTGGACATACAAAGTATTTGTGACCCAACAATAAGAATTTTGATAAAAGAATTGGCATGCAAGTTCCTGAGAAAATGAAATAAATACCAAGTGCATGTAGGTGTGATAGATGTGGCTAAGAAGTGTGTAGAAGGGGTATCGATGAGCTGGTCACCATTTTTACTTAACTAGTTCCTCATCGATTGCGTGGAAGCACAAGACAGAGGCATGGAATTCCATTATTCCTGGTTGTTAATTATGATTGCATTCACAACGTGGAATGAACCAGAGGATGCAAAGTTTCTTGTTCTAAGAGGTAAACTATGCTTGGCTGCAAAGTATGATAAATCATGTTACACAACGAACAAGAGAAGATAGATAGACACCAATGTTGAGTTATTTATGTACAATGAAAGGATTAGGAGGTGTATACAGAATACACCACGAATATCTCCATAGCTTGTAGAGGCGTACACACCAATTTTGCGATTCTGGGAAGACCATCATCACATCTACATATAATCAAATAAATACCCAAGAGAGGAATGGGTCAAAACAAAGTAAAAAATCACAAAGTAAGACATACAACTGATTATGTAGGATTGGGACCCAGACTGGAAGGTTCCTACGAACAAAATAAATATGGACCACACTAACAATGAAGAAAAATACCAAGGCAATGGCAAAGGAAATGGACAAGGAAATGGTGTAGGGGATGCATAGAATACAATACCAAAAGTAGGGGAAAAGAGGAAATACAAGGGTAAGGTGACAACAACATCTACACGGAAGAAGAAGAATTCCTATAAAGAACCATCTATATACAATTTGACAGAGGATGATATCGGTAGGATCGGCTACCAAGTGAGGGATGTCATAGAAGAGGCAGTTCAACAAACATCACAGAAACAAGAAGAACTATACCAGAAGGTGCAGGAATAGTTAATAACATTGCATCAGCTCTAGGAGGTAGTAAGGAGAACACCAGAGCGAAAATCCGGTGAAGTACCAACAACAAGCGTGACTGGGGAAGAATGGGCCACCTCTTCTTACTTGTCAAAGATAACAATAGCACGCAGAGTTTTGAAGATCTCACCAGATGTAATTGAGTTCCCCATGCCAAATATGTAGGAGCAGGCATGAGTACTAAGTCACCTAGACTTATTCATTTCATAGATGCCCATAAAAGCACTACAAGGTTTACATATAGGTATTGGGCAGGAAATACAGTTCTGCACAGAGCCAATGTAAAAGGAGTTGGCTAAGGTAATGGTCAATAAGGAAAAACTACAGAAGGATTATACAATAGTAGTGAAGGAGAAGGACGAGTCCAAACAAAAGGTAGAGAGGATATTCAATGAGAAGGATGAGGTTGAGCAACAGGAAGAGAGGATACAGAGGGTTTTCCAGAAACTATATAAGGATATTCCAGAGGTGTCGATGGTGGTAGAAGCCACACTGAAGGAACATGTATCCAAAATTAGTGAAGTAATTCAAGGGTTCTACACCAGAATTAGGGAATTGGAAGTGCACACTACACTAGGGACACCACATGAGGAGAAGGAACAAAGTGAAAGAAAAACCATAAACTTAGTAGCAGTCATTAAGAGTATAGATGAGGAGTGCATGAAGTTATGTGAATAAATAATGCAGCTTTGGGCAAAGTTAACGGAGGATCTAATGATGAAGGTCATTGAGGAAAGATTAAGGAATTCACAGAAGGCCACGAAGAATATAAACGTGTTGCCACCATCTAAGCACATAGAGGCCATCCTGGAAAACAGGAAGTCATACAACGAGATAGAACAACTAAGGGAAGAGAAGAATATTCTCACACAACGATTGGTACCCCTACAAGATGAAGCACTCATGGTCATAAGGGCATTAGTATTTTTGCAAGACATGGTGAAGAAAGCAATAAAAGAAAACGATGTGAATCTCATGGCACTAACTACGTAGGTAGTAGAGAAGATTTTGGAGAAAGAAGTTGAGGTAAAGAAGGAAGTTGCTACAACAAGAGAAACCCTCCAAAAGTTCATGGAGGCTTTGAAGGGTATGATGCAACAGGATTAATTTTCTCAAGACAGGCCACAGGTGAGTGTCGGGGGTATGTTGGATAGGAATTTTGAATAGCTAAGTTTTGAAGGGCACATCCAAAAGAAGAAAAGGGAGCAATTTGTGGGGTCAAAGAAGAAGTCAGAGCATAGGAAAATGTAGGAAAATAGAAATTAGGCATGAAAAAGAATCATGCAAGAAAAAAAGAAGGAAAATCAACATGCAACCGCAAAAGAGGGAAAAGCAACATGCTAGAGAAAAAGAAGGAAAAAAACTAGGACATATTAGGGTTTTGGGATAGACTATTAGGGTTATGAGCTCTAACTCTGTGTATAAATATGTAATGGATTGGGGAATAATAGGTTGTTGAGAGGATTGGGGAATAATAGGTTGTTGAGAGTAAGATATTAGGTTTTGTATGAGTGAGAATCCTTACAGGAGGTTTTGGAGAGGTTTTGTAGAGAGAGATGTGTACACTGCAGATCGGCTAGGATAGACCGAGGATATAAAATGTTGGATCTATTGTAAGCATAGTACACATGCCTGAGATGGTGATTGCATGAATATTAATATATAATCCAATCATTGTGGATGTAGCCCAAGGATTGGGTGAACCACGTTAAAATATATGTATGTGTATGTCATGTTGATGTGGTTGTTCATGGATGTTTTGCTTATGCATAATTAGTATAGATCTATTTACTATATGATTGATGTGTAGTAATAATGAA
>JASDQU010294087.1:8498-22747 GCA_032191745.1 Picea mariana | reverse complement strand
AACCGACTTTCCTTATTTTAGGGTTAACCCACTTCTAACCACTTGTCAACTTAGTAATTTATCCATTAAATTTATTATTTAAATAATTTATTTTGTATTCACTTTGACTTATAGTACACTCATCACCTCACTTTATTATTTACCTTTTAAAATCTCTTAAACCACTTTGATTACTTTGACCTTTTGGGGCTTCTAGATTACTCATGGGGGTTCTCCAACTTTACATGGCCATAACTCTCTAACTGTGAGGATTTATGTGACGTTCCACATACCACTGGAAATGGCATGACATGTACTATCCATATAGAATATTGTTACATGCAAATATATCAAAACTCATACCATTATTCATCAAACAAACTTGGGTCCATTACCCAAACCTGGGTTCTCCAACTTCTCATGGCCATAACTCTGTAACCATGAGGAGTTATGTGACGTTCCACATACCACCAGAAATGGAATGAAATTTAATATCCATATAGAATAGTATTACCTTCAAATATATTAAAATGCATACCATTATACATGAAACAACCTTAGGTCCATTACCCAAACCTTTGTTCTATCAGAATTTGCTACCGAACTTTCTTTAAGGGTTGACATCAATCACTAAGGGTTGACATCAATATACAATATCACTCTCCAATCGTTGGAATAAATGAAAACCAACTATCCATCAACCTAAGCCAACTGTCTCATAATCATAAGGATCCCACATAAGATGAATTTAACAGTATAAGTCAAACTTTTGAGTATTGAATTTAACAGTATAACTTTGGATTTTTATGATAAGAGACATTTATATAAGTGAAAAATATACCTCTTTTTCATGGAATTTCTTCGCTTCCCATGAGCATCCATAGCCCCAATGAATATGACTCGTTACCATACAAGCATGGCCCCGTTGTCGATCAGCATCCATATCCTCGACATGTTTACCTGTACTTCCCACACTTTGCAGTTCTTTCAACTCGCTTATTATTTATTAATTTCACCCAAGTTGGATTTGATTTAGAAAGAATTGCATATGCAATTGGGTGAAGGAATCAAGTGGTACAAGAGATAAATTTATTTCAAAAAATAGATGTCATACTTTTAAAATTTTGACCCCAAAATTTTCCCTTAATCTAACAATGTAGAAGATGTCTTCAATGTGGTGGGATTTGGGGTGAAATTCAAGAAAATTTAGACACAGAATTGTTCCTCTACTTGAGGAATACCATCACAATTTTAAGATCCATCTTAGAGTTCCATCACAATCACTAATCAATTCCAAAGATCAGAAACTTGGTGTAGAAGTTTTCAGGTAAAGAAACCCCATTTTAAAATAACAAAGATCATGTTTTTGCAGCCTCTAAAGATTTCCCCATAAAAACTCGGAAATGAATTAAAATATAATTTACAATTTAAAGAATCAAATTGAAAACCAAAAACAATGTACAAAAATATATAAACTAATGCAAATGACTATGTATAGTTAAACAATCAAAAAAAGACAAAGAAAGAAAAAATGTAAACAAAAATTAGGGTTGAAGCATGTTGACATACCAAAGAAGATATCAATGAAAAATGCACAAAACATAATATGATATTTTCAATTGATCAGACCTTTTATTGAGATACAAATATAAATCAATCTTGAATAAGAAAGATGAAGCCTAAGTCAATCTTTCAATTATGACCCCAATCTTATTAGACTCTTAGCAATTGAGTTATCTCAATTCTAATTCATTATGTTCTCTTAAATGATTCTTACTTCACAATCTTTTTTGAAGGGCTAATTGTAGTGAAAATTTCAAAACCATATCCCTATAATTGTTAGCTAATCATTAGAAGCTAGGGATTTTAAAGGAAATGTTTAACTAATGTAATTGTGAATAATATGATTATTCATCAAGAGAGGTGAAAGATAAGGAGAATATTTCCTGACTTCAAACAATGATTGTAGTAATGTTTTGTGGATGACTCCTTTGTTTTCAAAACTAATTTATTCTTCATTTGATAAATTCCATGAGCTATACTTGACACATTTTTTTGGGCGGAATTTCATGGATTGAAGTTAGCTTGCTTGAAATTTGCAAAAACCTAACTTGTATTTTTAAATCCTACCATTCTTAGGAAATCTCTTGAAATAAGATTTCCTCAACCAGTTTCCTATTTTAGTTTTTCTTGGAGACATCATTTTGGCTGTATGAATTGGAACTTTGTGTGCCTTGATGTCTATATTTCCAACAATATCAAATACTGAGTTTTATATTCATAGATAGAATCCTCAAAAGATTTTCCTTAATAGACACCTGTAATTACAAAAATGAGATAAGAGCATTATAGATGAGAAATGAACAGATCAAAACTCATATCCCTATTGAAATTATACCTCGAAGCTAAAACTTGAGTGAAATATAGTTGTGGGAAAACAAACTTTCTTTCTTATTTACAAACTTGAACTCATTGAGACCTATGTGTTTTTAAACTAACTAACAGGGAATTAAAAGTAAAATTTAAGAAGACATTAGCTTATGAGTAAAGAAAGTTCAAGATTGTTTTTAATAGTCACGTGGGACACTTTGAAAGGAAATGCATGATCTAAAAACATGACTTGAAACAATTAATTGTTATTCCCAAGGAGTTAGGATATCATGCCTTGAAAATTATTTTTCAAGTATTCTACAATCATTTCAATATCCATTCAGTTTATTTGAAGAAGGTATATCAATAATGTATTGATCTCAAAGATATAATTGAAGTTGTGTTTATGACATGAATGTGATAAAATTACCTCATACTTGAAACCTTAATATTATATCAAAATTGAGTTTTAATGAAGATGGATTTATTTGATTGAAAGAAAATGAAAAAATGAAGATCAAAAGAAAAAGGAAAAACTAGCTTAAGAAAACTACTCCTACTTCTACACTACAAAAAAACATGAACTAAGTGAAATCATGTAACCAATGCAACCATTCAAGTAATTTTGATCTCGCAACCACATGTTAATCGAATATCAGAAACATGTAGTAGTATATTCAAATGATAGAAATAATTAAACCATAAACCTATCTATTGAACATGTGTAAGATTATTACCATAAATTTGTTTTGGAACCTTTTCTCATAAGAATTCTCCAGCCAAGTTCTAATTTTGTCACAATATTCAAATTTAATAATATGGAATTTATGAAAAGAATCTATGGGAGGAGAACATATATTATATGAGTTATAAGTGAAAATATTTGGAGTTTTACCTTGAATATCATTCTTATTGTTGTAGATGTCATTTGTTTCAAAATAATAACTAAGATAATAAGGGTTTGACACTCATTGGTAAAGACCAAAGTACCTCATTGTCTTGAAATGAATGTTCCAATTGATCAAGAGTTTGAGAAGGACCATGGTATTCGAATGATAGTCCATTTAAATGATCTATCCATATAGAAAAAATATCATTAACTCTAATGGAGTTAGGCAACTGAATATGACGATAATAAGGCTTTCCATCTTTCGTATTAAAGGAAATGAAAGAATCTAGAAAACACATACTTTGACAAGTATATATAGAGATAAAATTTTTCCTTCTAAAAGGTTGACATAGGTGTTATCACATATAGTTGTCAAGGGAAATAGGTTTTCCAAGTTCACGGCCTACACAAGAAACATCAAAGTGCAATGTTCAGAGTAGTCCATTTCAGGCTCGAAATGCAAGAAACAAGCGAGATCAACTTCAGCGACAGACATTCCTAAGAATATCAGATCGACGGTTCGCAGGAATCGAGGATTAGAAATATTGTTAAATATTGTTTGTCAAAGAGTCGAAGTTTCGAAGCGATCATGAGTCGTTGATCTTAAAGGGGACAGGTGGCAGCTGATCCAAGTGTTCGGGGAAATGAGCCTCGGGAGTTTCAAAGTGAGAAGTGCATAAAAATTATGGAGAGCCAAAGCCTAAACTCCCAAAGAAATCGTGGACCATTGATATCAAAATCAGAAGGGAGCCGTTGATCTTAGTGAAAGTGCCTCCCAAAGGCCCTAAGTCCCAGAGTCCCAAAGGGGATCTTGGCCATCCAAATCGAAAATGTCATGCGTCATCATATCTATCACTCTGGGATTTTTACTTCAGGAGTTTTAAAATGAGAAAAGTGCCAAGGTCCCGAAGGCCCAAAGTTCCAAAGTGTCGAACCACTCAAAGTCCTAAAGTGGTTGAAGTGTCGAAGCGCCCGAAGTCCCGAAGTGATCGAAGTGTCGAAGTGGTCGAAGGCCCGAAGTGAATCTGAGCCATTGATAAGCAAGAGCCACATGTCATTGGATCCATAGTTCCGAGTAAAAGCACAGAAGGTAAGAAAGACTTGAGTTTTGATTTTCCCAGAGCCCGGAGACCCGAAGTGGATCTCAGTCGTCCAAATCCAGGAGCCATGCGTCATCAGATCCATAGCTCAGATGAATTTGTGTGTGGAGAATAAATTTTGACTATTGAGACGTCCAAAGCTCGAAGCCACGAAGGGATCTCAGTCGTCGATCTCAGGAGGGCCACGTGTCATAAGATCCATAGCTCTGGGTAAAAGCATGTGAAGGCAGAGGAAGTTTGAGATTTGATTTTCTCAGAGTCCAGAGACCCGAAGTAATTCTCAATTGTTCAATTCAAGAAGACACGCATCATCAGATCACTAGCTTCGGGTAAAATCACATAGAGGAGCCAAAGGAAAAGGAGGTAGCGCCTGAGCCCTAGAGCACCAAGTTCATGGCAGTCGTCAACACAGACAGATGGAATTCATCTAGCGCTAACACATGACACTCATTTCAATCATTTTAGACATACTTTCTGCCTGTTTTCGAGTGACAAATGTCATCTCTCCGTCTGCGACATATTAGCATGGTGACGTCAGGCCTCCATGTCAGATCATCCTCCGAGAGTTGTTATTGTTCAACACCAAAAGTAGTGTCGCATCCCAAGACACTCTTTTGGCAGATCCTAAAGTTGGTGGGTGATTAAGCTTGGCAATGGCGCTAAATATAGCGGGTGTGCTCAGATCGCAGTTCAGGACCAGACCTATGGACACAGTCCATTTCGGGGACGCAACATGCTCGGGTGATATTTTTCTTGAGTGGTCTCGCAATGGAAACCATGGTATGGCAAAAATGATACGTGGCGAAATGTGATGGATTGCATGCCCAAAAGTGGTCTAAATCCAAACCACTTTTGATGGCCCCGCAATCTCATGTTTATATGGCATCCTATCCAAGAGCAGCGCGTAGCCACCCCCTGAGCATTAGGTCCTGTTCAATCTCTAAGGAGGAAGTTAATGAAAATAGAGCTGGTGGTTGAAACCTCGACTCACTCCATAAATGAAAGGCATGGAAAGACTGACCGTGGGGACTGAGCCATCAGCCCATGGTACCCCTGTGGGAAGATTTTCCTGCAAAACCCATGTGGATCTGAGCTCGCGTCTGACAGAGGGGTGCATGTTCAGTTTGACAGAAGAACTCGTAGATGCAATGCTTTGATTATTTAGTGATTATATCACACTTCTAGTAGTGGAAAATTGTTCTGAGCATAAATAAGTAGTTTTGATATTTTTTTAAGGTCGTCAACTGGTTGAGCAGAGCTCCCTATTTTGTAATGTTTTTATACCATAATTGTTCTCTAGTTATGTATCATATTTGAGACCCTCAGATTAATAGAAGTCAACCTATTTTCATCTCTTTGTAAAAATTGTGCTAAAACACTTGGGCATGGAGGATTCAATCGAGGGTTGTTATGTTGTTGTAATGTAGGTTTGATTGCAGTGGTATCACGACCAGTTTTAGTCAGCTTCCTTGTGATATTTTCCCCTCTTACACTAAATGGCTCGGGCATGGAGAATCCAGACAAGTTGTTGTAGCTACATGGTGATGTAGGTTTGATGATTGTGTTGTTGTGACTATGTTGTTTGGAAATATTTCAGTGTCTGAAGCTTGAGCTTAAGAGTGATATTGAGTCTGAGTTTTTCTTCTCCAAGCTACTTGAAGGATTGATACCCATAGCAGTCTTGTCCACCTTTATTGCTAAGTCTTCCCTCTGCTCACATTTAAACTCAATTCATGGACTGAAGTTAGTTGTGGCCCTCACTTCCCTCTGCATTTCTTGTCCATTTCTATGTTGAACATCATTCATATATTGAGTTTTTTCCATTGACCTCCACTCATATAAAACCAACATCCACCAAAAACTCTGATGGGTACTAGGGTTATCCTCCCTCAATCTGAGGGTGGCTCTCAGTGCTAACATTGTTGGTGTCGTTTCTGGGGAACGAATTGAAGACATTTCCTTGGGTAAGAATCACAACGAGCTTCTTATTATGAAGGTGCATCAGACATCAGAACCATTGAATATTGCAACTTGCACCTGGCGACTCCACTATCAAAGACTCCACTAGGGAGCATCCTCTTGACAAAAAGATGACCATACTGAAGGGGAAGACCATGTATTAGTTTATGAGATTTATTCATGAAATCATGTTCTTGTTTATCAAATCATTTCTCTCTTTCCCTTCACATATAAAGAGGATTATCCTCTTCTTTATCTATTTAGATTATAATAGGCCTTCCTTTATTTATCCATCCTTGGAAGAAGAAAACATGCCCTCTTTTTATGTTGTAGATACCTGTATCATCCCCGTTCTAACCCTTATAAACTATAATATATTATGTAAATATGACTTAGGCTGGTGAGTCGGTAAAGTTGAAAAGGGGCTAGAGTGCCTAGAAAATGTAACACTTCCTATACATTAATAAAATACACTGCTTGATGCAAGACCGACAAGGACAAAAGAGATAGGGGGCTATGATTCCACGAGAGAGGGGGTTTGCGAGGCTAAGTCTTGTTATTATTATTTTATTTACCCATAATTGATTTTATGGAGAAGAGGAGGTTACATGAGATTCTTGGGAGGGAGGCCATGTGGCTCTTGTATTCTTGTAATTATTTAAACATCCCTTGGGGGCTATTTTGTGGTTGTTCTTCCCTTGGTTTGTCCTCTTCTCACTGGTTGACTCGTTCTTCTTCCTCTTCACTCACTAATGCTAGTTTGTGTGCTCTTGGTCTAAGCATGGAAATGAGTGGTAGGAAGAGGAGAGACATCGTTGAATGGATGTAATTATTTACTGATCATTCCCAGAGGGAATGGATGCCTGTGTGCATGAACTTGATGGTAGTTCAAATGGAACTATCCACAAATGAGAGTCCTTGGAATTTCTAGTAGGGAGATTTCCTGACCAGTAGCACAGGAGCCCTGGAAAGAAATGGAACAGCCTCAGGGACTGCATGGCAGAGAAAGGTGTTCATTTCTTGGGGTTGTGTAGGCTGAGGGGGAAAGAGAGCTAGAAATTAGGATTGTTGTGAGGTTGGGAAACCTGAGAGCTACTTAGCCAACTACTATGTATTTAGACTTGGCCTAGGACCCATCCTTGTGGATTCATAGCCTTGGCTCGGGGGTGACCTGCAGTTGAGAGTAAATGAACAACAACGTCTATGGTTGGGAGGAACGTCCTTGGTCTATAGCCAGTTGGTGAACGTTTACCTGAAAAGATAAGTGATCTCTGTGTTTTCTATTTAATGTATTCCACTGTGTATTTAATTATCTATGAGATATGTATTCTAATGTGCCTGTTTGCTGGTTATTTGTTATGCATGGCATGTTGTTTATCTGTTTTATGCTATGACATGGATCGTTTCTTATGCATGTGGTGTGCATACTTCTAAAATTGTAGAGAAGTCCTTTGTTTTCGAATTAGAAATTAGAGAACTAAGTCTTGGGACTGCAACATGCCTAGCCTACGGGTGGTTGGGTCTGTTGCAGCCTGTTTAAGTGGCGTAGATCGACCTCTGGGTGGTCTGGTATGTTACAGATTGGTATCAAATCTTTTGGTTGAAACATCGGGCTAGTGTGGGTCAGGTCTATTGGTGAGACTCTCATGGTTGAGATCAAATTCTAACCGTGAAGTTGAAAATATCAAGGGGAATGGCATTGCAGAATATATGCAGTAGTTAGATCGTGAGAGATTAGTTGTAAGGGGTTCGAAGGATCATGACTGCCCCCCTTCGAATTCGGGAGCAATTGCCACTATAGGATCAGGAGAGATCCAAGATCGTTGGATAGGAGGACAGGTGAAGAGGGGTCATTCGATGTAAAGGAAGCAAGGGTTAAGGTCACAACAGTCAGATCCCATGGGAGAGAAAGATCAACGAACATGAGGGATTGCGGGGAACCAAGTTGCATGGGAGATAATTTCCCAAGGCGGTCCCGCAATCCAAACCATGGTTTCACCAAGGGGTTACGTGTTAGAATCATGAGGATTTCGGGGTGAAAAGCAGGTTACTCCAAACTGTCGATGCGTGCCCCAACAAATTGAAAGGCATGCAGTGATGTGACATGTTAGTACTCAAGCGACGAACCTCCGAAGAGAAAAAGTAGCCGGGGACCATTGATCTGTAGGAGGACACATGTCAATCGATCGTGTGCTCTAGGTGAAATCACTCTGGGAAAAGGTGAGCAAGGAGAAGTTGAGAATTGAGATTTTCGGACCCTGGAGGTCCGAAGTGAATTACAGTCGTCCGATCAAGAAGGACACGCGACATAAATCCATGCACTTCAGGGAAAAGCGAAGGTTGATAGTTGAGTTCTCCAAAGTATGAAGACTCAAATAAATCATATCCGTCGATCCATGGGAAACACGCGTCAGTATATCGTGAGCTTGGAATAAAAACATTTTGGAAAAAAATTGAAGTTTGAGTTTTCCAAAGTCCGAAGGCCCGAAGGAATTGCAGCTGTTGATCCTTGCAATGGTAACTTCTGAAGTCCCGAAGTTTGGAGTTAATATGGGTCGTTCGATAAGGGATACACACAGGGGTAGTTTGGCTAGTTCAAGAAATCGGAGTTCGGGGGAATTGGAAGTGTGCTAGTGTGGAAACTCGTGAAGTCCCGAAGCCCAAAGAGATGAAGTGGTGGGGCATGATGACATCACCAGGAGGTGATGTGGACTCCAGAATTTTTGAAGTGACATGGCTTGCGAACGTCACCAGGGATGACGTGGAAATAAGATGTGTGCCACTTGTCAGTAAGTTTTGAGCATGTAGATGATTGAAATTTCAGATAGGACATGACACGTGTCACCCTCCTGATTGGACCATGTGTCCGCTTACAGTATTTTTCTATGTGGCAACGGATCATGGACTTTGGATAAATTACTTCGAGAGTTTTCAATTGAGAGTTGAAACTCCCAAATTCTGAAGATCCAAAGACCCGAAGTAAACGTCGACTGTCAGATCGTCCGAAGTAGACCTGAACTGTTAGATCAGGAGAACAAGTGGCGTGAAGCTGCGGATTCCGGGTAAGGACATGAAGTAAATGTTGACTGTTGGATTGTCCAAAGTAGACATGAACTGTCAGATCAGGAGAACAGGTGGCATAAATCTATGGATTCTGGGTAAGGACACAAAGTAAACATCGATCATCGGATCGTCCAAAGTAATTCCCCACCGTCTAATTCAAAAGGACGCGTGGGAAAATCCCATGTATCTCGAGGGAAGTAAAGTTTGATATCTAAGAATTACGAAGTATGGAATTTTGAAACAACCACAAACGTCGATCTGGGAGAGGTAAATATGAACTGTTGGTTCCCAAAAGGTAGATCTCGGTCATCCATTTAGAAGCACCATCAAGATCACAAGTTCAAAGGTCACCTCGCATTGTGGGGATGGGAGGTGCTCGGGCTTTATGAAGTCGAGGGTGGGCTGCAATTGAGACCATGGTTTTGGCAAAAGGACACATGGTGGCTCGAGGTGAATTGCAGGGTGAAAAGTAGTTTGGTTCCAAACCACCTTTGAGCGTGTCCACAATCGTGCTTCTGCATGATTTCACCGCCTAAGGTCACATCTAAGGAGGGGCCAAGAGAAAAAGGAGCTAGCACCAACTCTGATATTTTTCACAAGGGAAAAGGAGAAGGTCATGGGAAACATCGAACCTGCACTAGAAATCTAGAAGGGCCTATGTTTAGATACAAAACGAAACCATCAAGGTTTCAGAGAGACAATTCAGCTCTGGATTGAAGAGCCTCGACCGAGAGGTCGCACAGCCTTAGGAGAAGGGGGTCTGCATTAAGAAACAAAGGGAAAAGAAGAGGCAACGCTCAAATAAATAATCCCGTGGTTTTGTGCATCTGTTCATATGTAAATGATTTGAAGGAAGCGCCTCATAAAGATTTAATTCGATAGAGAGTTAACACTAGAATAATACAGGGAATTGATAAAGGGTCAAAATGTGATCTATTTGTGAACTAAGAACACAACAGAAGCATGAGTAATATATAATGAGTCGATCCATGTCTATGATCAACTCATGAAGACAAAATAACTGACACACATTCATGATTAAAAAAGAGTTAATTCATATAAAAAGGGAAAATGATATTAATTAAAGAATAATATTATCATTTAAATGAAAAGGTACCTGTAAATTTAATTGACAATTTTTGTATGATATGTATAGCTCTAACAAGATGGTTGCTTGCAGGTTTATCAGGATTAGAGGTATAACCGGATCAATTCAAGAATAGGATCAGATTTTAGGGTCATGGGGGCATGACTTTGCTTACAAAAGTTGGATGAGGTACTACAAAAGAAAGAATCCTCACATGGGACATGAAGCTAGCAGGTGAATACTGTCATTAATGGGCAAAGAAAGGAAAAGTAAGGATCCATAGCCTTGAAGGTAGATATGTGTAGACAGTTGCAAGCTTGATGTGGAAGGAAACAAAGAGCTTAAGAGGTGGTGTGTGAATAATCTCTATGTTTCAAGCATAGGAGTTCCAGGGAAGGATTTGTTAGATATGAGTTATCTATTGTCTAAAATCTTAAATAAGAGTTCACAGTGGAAGAAAGATGCCAATGCAGAGGAATTGGAATGCTCTCTCACTTCAAAAGTGGCACTGAATGAAAATGAATTTCCATTGGGGAATGGTACTAAGTGGGAAAGAATTTCCAGGTGGAACGTGGATGGAAAAGTGTTCAGACCCAGGGAACCATAGTGCAGATGAGAAAAATGGGAGCATGCAAGACATCATGGATCTAAAGGAATTCAAGGACAACTAACTACAACCGAAATAGATAAATAAATATGTGAATTGAAACATAAATGCACTAGAGTGCATGAAGCATACAATGAAGTTAAATTTCATATGCATTAGTAGGCATGCTGACAGTAAATGTTTGGTGCAAATAGATGTGTAATTTTGCATATGTACATGCTTGGATATGCATATAACATGCTGGTGAACTTAGAATAGTCTGTTATTATGAAATAATGTTTGAGTATGACTAAGGATGGATTATGTATTCAGGAAAAATGATACAACAGGGTTAAATATGTGGATGTTGTTGTTGCTTATAATTTCCATCGAGGTGAAGAACCATGAGGATGGTAGGAATGGTGATAAAAATGATGAAGGAGGAAGTCTGAGAGATTCTATAAATATCAGTTGGTCAGAAAAAAACAAGTAGGTTGGTAACAACTAGGAAGGTATGCATTTAGTTTCCATTGATGCATACATGTTAAAGGGGTTCGAGGTAAGGATTCCCTCAGTTAATTTTTAGTATTTAAATTGATATGTAATGGATGAAGGCCTAGAGTGTGTAAGTGTTGTTGATGCTAGAATGCACTTAGATAAAATGTCAGTTGCATATTAAGGTATGATTGGTTATGGGATCATAACCAGGTAATTCAGGAGACAAACTCCTTATATAACAATGAATATACATAGAGCTAGTCATGTGTGAGACCATAATATGGTTGGATATGGAAGGGCTATAGCGCTATGTGATTTCTCGATAGTATCTACTATATATTTGATGTTTGGATTGCAACCTCTTTTCCAACACTGGAGAGCACTTAAGGATTATATTATTGGTGTTGTGTTTGGGTGGAAAAGGAAGGTAACCAAATAGTTAGGCAAGCAGTAGGAAGTGTGTGGATGATGTGTTGAATCGTTAGCTAGAACTTCCCACTCATCATGATGGAATACATGAGATAGTTATGTGGTATTATGTAGTCAATGCATGGATTCATTGTGTATATGTGACCATGGGTATTGGCACATTGATTGTTATCTTATTAGCTGTTGCATTATGAAAAGTTTGTGTGACTGATAATACATGTGTATGTAATGATGAGTTCATTCCAATTGATAGTTGGATTAATAGAAGTAATTGAATTATAGTTGTAAACTATTCTGAGAGCACTTTGTGATTTTGTTTTGAATCATTGCCATGAAAATATCTATCTTGTACATGAGATATTGACAATTTGTTTGGCTGAGGAATGTTGAAATTATAGGAGGAAATGGGTCTGGGATATGGTAGTGTTGTAAGCCCATAAAGAAGACCAATGCCTATTGTTGCAAGATTCAAATTCTTATGAGTAGAAGCTCGTGTCTAGAAGTTTTATTTTTCCTATATAGAACAGTTTTGGGAATTATGATTTGATAATTACTGACGAATTTTTTTGGCTGAATGTAAATTGAAGAAATTGCAGGTAGAATGGTCTTGGATATGGCATAGATGTAAGCCCATAAGGAATATTGATATCTACAGCTGTAGGGCCAACCATTATGAGCATAAATATCATGCTTGGAATTTTTTTTTCCTGTATAAAATAGATTTGACATTTATGTTTGAAATGGTTATAATGATATCTCATGATGATTTTATGTGTATAATATAGATGATATGTTGGATATGAAAGTTGGAAAGCATGGAAAAGGCTACTATTGTGACATGAGAACCCTGTGTCCCTAAAAATCTTCTTGTGCAAGAGAACCTTGGTCAGGAAAGATCGATCGCCTGAGGGAGTACATAACAGAGAAGGGGATGTCTAAGCCTGGGCCTAGAAGGTGAGTGACCACAAGGAAGAGGAGACATTGATAGCTCTTGATTGGGGTCATGCACACAATGGGTATGTCAAGGAAAATAGTGAGCCAAGTTAATGAGATATCCATATGGATGCATATCCATGAACCACATAGATAAGTATTGTATTGGATTATGAAAATTTACTCTTACAATATGAGAATGAATGAGAATTTTAAGCACAAATTTTGAACTGAATTGCTCGCTAATTTGAAATATTGTAGGAAAATGATGAATGTTGAAGATCTAGAAAAGTACCAGACTATGAGAGAAAAGAAGGTGATGTTGGAGAAACTAAATGACAAAGGCATGGAAGGAAGAAAGTCCAATGGACTTGCTACAACTGGAGTTCTGGAACCCACAACTCTGAAATTGTTGGAAGATTGATTGTTGTCATTGATGTCAACCCTAGTCATGGGTTTTGGATCGCAAGATTGATAAAGGTATTTGGACATGAAGGAAAATGCAGATGCATATACAACACCCATGAATGGATAGTATAAATCATGTTGTTTCCGGTGGTATGTGGCATGTCACATGGATCCTCATGGTTGAGGAGAAATGAATTTTTGAAGATGACAAAGTGAATTGAAAAAGGAAGTACATGTAGGCCCTGAANTTACAAAATAAGAAAGTGTCAGGTCGGCCCTAATGTTAAAAGGAAGTGACATAAATGGTATAAATAAATATCATTATACGTTCATTTGATACAAGTCGAATTTCATAGGGAAGAAGAAGTAAAAGAAGGCAGGATTTCAAGGGAGGATGAAGTCTTTTGGTGATGTGTTCTAAGATATGTTATTTTCAGGTCATCTTACCATTTTTGCTATAAATTTTTTCTAGAACGATTCAGATGGTGAAATCGCTATGGTATTGAGAAGACATATACAGCTACATTTGGTAAAACGTTTAGCTCTTGATTCACTATAATTATGGAGATACACTCTGTGGAATATAGGGTTTGTGACCAGTCCTAAAACTATTCAATAAACAAGTGTTATGGGTAAAATAGTCATAACTTTTTCATACAGACTCCAAATGTAGTGGGACCACTTCCATTGCAAAGAGTACGGACTGTAGTTTCTTTTGTGCGAGTTTCAGAATCATATGTTAAATATTGAGTGTGGGGCATGCTGTACAAGTTGGGTCTTATGAACAAACCAGAATTGAATAAAGTCTACCATTCTTTCTATAACCTCTTTTTGAGGAGGATTCAAGGAGTGAAAATTAGAGGAGTTTCAAAGAATACATTGAGTAACATTATCTACAGGATCAGAGTACTCCAAGAATTGAATAATTGTAGAAATTGAAGAAGTCTC
>JASDQU010294086.1:0-14265 GCA_032191745.1 Picea mariana | reverse complement strand
ATATTAGGAATTATGAGGAGTATTGACGGGCGATGGAGGGAGGAGTTGTGAGTCGTACCTTATAGTACTAGACTATGACGAAGTACCTTTACTTGTGTTGTTAGTGCATGAGTTGGACTGAAGAAGCGATTGTCAAGATGTATTATGAAAGAAATGGGTTTTCAGGCTCGTGAGTAGTTCTATGGGAGAGAGACTACTCGAAGTTGTTCCTAGGTGCATTGGGCAATGCTACGGGGCTTTGAGACTTCTTGTCCGGCCTATTGTTGAAGCCCCAGAAGGGAAGTGGGGAAACCGAGGGAATGTTGAGCAGAGAAGGGGCACACTTCCTGGGGTGGGATATGCATGTGGGGAATGAGAGACTGTAGGCTAGTTCAAATAGTTGGCACCTTGGACAAAACAATTATGTTGCTTATCATACCTAAGACTAGCTTAGTTTTCCCTTTTCCCTGGTAGAGTTTAGCCCCAACTTGGGGGTGACCCACTGCTGAGAGTTATGAGCAGCGCGGTCTAAGGCTGGGAGGAATGTGGAAGGTATACATGTTGTTGGTGTTTATTTTCTTGAGATAAGTGTCTTTTATGTGCTTATTTCAATTACTGTGTGTGTGAAACTATGGGTTTTCTGTCATGGAATCTCTATTGTTAATTTCTATATGAACTGTTATTGTTGCATACATGTTGTTACTATTTCTGCTTAAATATGTTCATATGTAGAACTTATTATTTAATTTAATGGTATAAGAATTTGTAATTCCTCATGGCGTGTTCCATCTTAGGACTTGGAACGTTACCAGAGCATGCTGCTGAGTTCCCGTTAATGGATACATTAAAATTTGGTATCAGAGATTTAAAGAGAGATAAATTTTTAAGTGGCATGACCCAACTATGGAGGCCGAGGACATTACAAATTGGTATCAGAGCCCAACTTGCAACACTAATCTTGCATGGGACATTTAGAAAAGCACTGAAGTGAAATTTCAGAGGATGTAAGTGAACTGTTTGACAAAATGTCAGAAAGAGCTCATTACATTTTGTTTGAAAAATATGATACAATGTTTTTGTGGTGAACCCGAGAGCAGCCGAGTGAAATTGTGCCAAAATACCCAATTATTGTTGTTAAAATTCTTAAGGAATTTGGAAAATTGGTCCAAGGACAAGTTTTTCTCGATGTTAATCTATG
Source organism: Picea mariana (assembly GCA_032191745.1). NCBI lineage: Eukaryota > Viridiplantae > Streptophyta > Pinopsida > Pinales > Pinaceae > Picea > Picea mariana. The sequence continues at coordinate 13,088 of JASDQU010294086.1, read as the reverse complement.
TCTGAGAAAATTTAGACTTGCAAATGGTTGAACTTAAAGTTATTATAAGGTTATGGACGACTAAATGGAATTGAAAAATTTAATGGTTTCCGAGCGACCATGGTGAAATGGACTGAAATTGGGCAAAAGCCCCAATTTCCTGTAACTAAATAATGGTAAATTCAAAGCGAAAGAGTCGAATTTGAAAGCATAGTGAAAACACTTATGTATTAGGCTTGAATGGGTTGTAATAATCTTAGTCACAAATCTCTAATGACAACCAAAGAAGGAATATCATTTTGGGAAAACTTGAGTGCCTTTAGGGTTTCTGGAAAATATGCGAAACAAGAAAAATTTCAGTATTTTTCCATATGCTAACATCAACATGACGTGGGGGAGCGACGTGTCAGATGATGTGGTGGAAGGTGACGTGTAATTCTATTGAAACAAACTTCATATTTTCCNCATTAAAATAAAATTTCGTTTTTGTTTAAATAAAAAAAAAAAAAAAAGAACAAAAATGCAAGTGGATAATCACCGTCGAAATAAAGTCATACGATCAATCCAATGGTTTAAATGTATTAGAATATTATGGATCTGCCCTTAGTTTTGAAAAGAGGTCAAAACATTAAAAACTTTTCAAGAGTTTCGGGGTTCTGCTATTTATGCAGTTTGATATTTAACGACAATTCCAAAGTCCTGATACCGAAGTCACGAAAAGTAAATTTAAAAGAAGTTAAACCAAGTTAATAAGAATAATTAAAAACTTTTAACGGTAATTTAAGCTTATCATATTTTCGTTTTCAGGAATCTCAATTCAAACGACAGTTCAAAATCCCGATGGGTAATTCACGAAATCCTTTTTAATCACGATTAATTAAAGTTTAAACATACTTAATATATTGTTAATTAGTCACATTTCGGGAAATCAGAGAATTATCACTCATCACGCTCAAAAACCCCCGAAGCATGGAGTCCTGAAAGTATTAAGTGCTTAAGTGAGATTAACTTAACATCAAAACAAAGGTTAACGATATAAAATGGCTTTTCGCATTTTCGCTTTTCAGGATTCTTAAACGATATTACATCCAAACTCCCGGTCTCGAATCGTCGATATTTGGTAGCATTTATTATGGATTAATGGGATATTTTATAGTGTAAGAGGCGTATCTCCAGTTGTACTCTCTTCATTAAGGAAAATAAATTCATCGCCCGTAGAAGCACATTCTAATTAAGGCAGGCTGAAGGTGAATAAAGGTCTCTATTTCAAATTTCATTCTCTCTTTCAGCAAATCAACAAGTTGTATTCGAGAAAGTTTATGCCTTTTTCTCTATAATAGGTATCCACTTTTATCACAGGCATCATGGCACCCAGGAAAACACTACAGAAGAGTGATGAGGCTGGTGAAGGCTCAAATGTGAACTCGGACATTCTGTATGATACCACACCACACGCTGTAGACTTGGTCAGGTCCTCGATGCAGATTTTTGAAATCTTGGAATACGAGGTCAGGAATTGCCCAGATGATTTTGGAGACGAAAAGATTGATAAAACTGGAACTAAACTCAGAGTTATAGCAGAGTCTGAGCTTCATAAAATAGCTACACGCCCGAAGCTCATAGCATACAATGACATGATAAACTGGGCTCTGATGAACACCAATGTGCAGACTAGGAGCATCATGAACCATCAAAAGGCGGTTGTCGGCTCTTTCAGGATAGACCACATTCAAGTAATGTACAATCTATCCCCTTTTTCTAAATATATTTATAATGCCGAATTCGTAGAAGAGTTTCAACGAAAGGAAGGTACAGAATTTGACCAAACCTATCCATATATAATCAAAGCGTGGTGAGGAATTCCAACGAAATTTAGAACTAATACCCATGGTTTTTATGCCATAGCATCGTTAAATGAATATATGGTCTATATAGAAATGATGTTATGTAGACTATTTGGGAGGAAAAGGCCTACCCATTTCCCGGCGGAATGGGTGCTGATTATACACAAGGTAGCCAAGGGTTTCACCTTCAATTGGGATAAGATTCTATTAGATAACCTAACGAAGGAGATTGCTGAGTACCAAATGGAAAAGTCAAAAGGCCAACCTGCCTCTTTTTATATGGCAGTGTATGTCATGGATGCTATCTTTTATATGAACCCTTTCCCATTGATGAATTGGAGATAGAATCCAACTTGTATAGAACCCATCCATTTCAAAAAATATGTCACTATGTAGTGATTCCTATGCACCAAATATTGTATGGATACCCACCCCCTTGGATTTCAGAGCAAATTATGGGAAACCTCAAAACAGTTGCAGATTGTTTTATCGAAGAGAATTTCTCTTATGTCAGAGTCTTCGGATGTTCAATTCCCCCTCATGCTCTCCCAAAATTTCTCCCTGACAGACTGGTGTGTAGAGAAGTGGCTTACCAAATAATAACAGGAGGCATCGATAAAGAGTTAAAAGCAGTTCAAAAGAAATTCTAGCCAGCTTTTTCGATACAGATCGGGAGGTTTTCACTACTAAATTTTGGTCATTCCAAGGGAGAAGCTACAACATTAGAGGACATTAAACTGGTAGATCTTGAACTCATAAAGCATGATCCATATCAAATTGTGGCAAATCATCTAGCTCATTGCAATATGAAAACATATGAGCATGAAGACTCCCCCTGTGACGACATATTTAAAGGAATCAGAGCTTATGAGGAAATGTTAGACAGATTTCAAGCATTTCCTCCTGATCTATAGGCCATATTTCTTGCTTTCCAAAAGCACAGACGAGCTGGGTTGCCCAAGATACTTCAGGGAGAATCGATAATCCCTCCTTCAGAACAAGAAAGTATACCTCCAAGTTTTGAACCAAAGTCTTTGGATAAAAGAACTATAGAGGGAAACCCAAAGAATCCTGAAGTGTCTTCACAAAGATCAAAAACTTCACAAACAGAGCATCCAGGGTTTGAAACAGATTCAAAGTCCGAGACACCTTTAAAACTGAATCAAACAACTTCTCCTTTATTGTCAACTATTCCTACCGATACCCCCAAAAAAGTAGAAGAAACACAATTCATAGATTTAGGCAGTCATATTATAGCATTGACTCCTTTATAGTCAAGTTTTGGGACTCCCCATCTCGGATCTATGTATGTAAGTGACCTTACCCCAATCTCTATTGAAGAAATACCTTCCTCTGACTTCTTTTTCAGTAAAAAGAGAAAAGTTGTAGTGAAACAAGAAATGCACCTAAAAGAAGTTACATTGGTCAAAAAGCACAGGATACTTGTGGATGGAAAAAATCTAGAAGAGGAAGACTTTGCCACAGAGGTAGCATGCTCTTTGGGATCCTTTGCAATGACCAACTTATTCTCAATTTACAATATGAAAGAAAGGATGAAGCAGAGGAATCAAATGATAGCTCAGTTGCAAAGTCAAATAAGAAATACAAAGAAAAATATTAGAGATGAGATAAATAAAGGACTGGAACAGGCCAGAACTACTGACAAATAGGAGATTCAACTGCTCAAGTCTATTTTAGATGAGATGTATAAAAAGATGCAAGCCATTCAAGGTCAAGTCATCCAGCAAGAGGAATTAGTAAGGCAACTGCAATCTAAGTTGAGTTCTATTGAAAGCCAGGTTGTAAATGTAACAACGTTTCAAGCCCAGGCACTGGAAGTGCATAAGAAACTGGAAACAACACTACAAAGTCTGTTTTCTAAAGTAGGAATCACCCACGATTATTTCTAGGAGATTGGACAATCATTAGGTAAAATTGTTCTCAAAGAAAAAGAGGCTACTGCAGCTTGGGCCGCTTTTCAAAAAGCAGTCATATTTTCGGCTAAAGAAGAGGTATCAGTGACTCCTAGGTTGTCTGTCCCAGAACAAATCAGGGGTGATATCATGCTAAAGGTATGGGAGGCCAATATAATCGAAGGTAATAAAATGGCCAAAGAAATTAAGGAAGATCGTGAAGAGACCTTTGATGCACTGGATAAAAAAACGCTAGGCATTGGAAAAGGCGATTGTCCTGGAATACTAGGACAGATCTATGTTATAAAGCATCAATTGAAAATAAAAGAGAGCTTGAATGAAGCTCAGATTGAAATTTCGCAGTTGATACAGGTCAATGTTGCACAAATGGACAAATGGATGGTGAAGCCAAACTTACAGTTACAATCAGTAAAATTTGAGAATAAAAGGATTGAGGACAGGTTGCCGAAAATTTAGAAGAAGTTGTATCTGTTTGAGGCAAGGGATGTGTCGGAGCCTTCATGAATATTATCGCAGTTTATAAGCAGGTGCGTTGAGTGTCTTGAGCCAAGTGAAGCAAGTATTTCAAAGAAATGATGAAACGATACATGCTGCTTGTTATACAAAAGAAACCAATGAAATGGTCCAAGTCTTTATTTTTGTAACCGTTAAATATATAGGAGTAAGGAAAGTTCCAACCGTCTAGGGTTGAGAACCTTTGTATAAATATAATTTCAAAAGACTTAGAGAGGGATTTTTCCTGGCTGATTGTAGAAGATAAATTTTGTCCTTTACAAGAATTAAGACAAATGCAAACTAGAGACTCCATATTCCTTCAATCTTGAGTTATGTGTTCTTCTATTCTTTCATATTCAACATCATTTCTTATATATCTTTGATGAATGTATGACTACAACTTAGTACAACATCAACTGTGGTTATATGCTTATTTAGTCATATGATTGTTTACAAATTTTCCTCTGTATTTGTTATTAGCAGACACAAGACCTGTGAATTATTTAGATTACCATATTTTATGCTTCATTAAAGGTTACTCATCTAATTTCTTCTTATGTCACAAAGCGAGATTCTTCCATGATTGATGCCTCACGTTGTTTAAACAACTTTATGTTTTCTTTCATCATATTCATTATTTTCAATTTAACTCAGATACGGGAAACAACCTCTAAAATTGTTATACTATTAATTTAAATTTAGGAACTTTTCTCATATAATCTAAAGTAGAAACAACAAATCTAAAACAACAGATCTTTTAACCTTCTTTTCCTCCATGACTGTACCTGTTGCAAGACAGCCTAATATAGCACCCGACCTCATGGAACAAACAAGCATCGCGTTAACCTTGTTTAATACTATCCTAGAGACAACCACCACTCAGGTTGAACTTGAACGTTCATGGGAAGCCTTTGAACAAGACATAAACATCTAGGAACGATTTGAAGCTAGACAAAGACAACTCAGAAATCAGCCATAGCTTCTTTCCTAAAGAACTATTTTTCTTTTTTTATATATTTTAAACCCTCTTTACTTTTTTTGATGCCTAGACTTTATACTTTGAAGCCTTAAGTATAAACTCTGGATCAACATATTTTTGGCGCCATTGTCGGGGAGCGAAGAAATGAAGTTATTTTTCCCTGGGAAGAATGACATTAGTAATTTATTTCTTTGATAGTGAACAAAGATTGAATACTTTATAAGGCTATTTTCATCTTTCACTTGGAAACTCCACGATTAATAAACTAGCTTCTAACCAAAAGAATACCAGAAAAAATCTAGATAACAAGAAGACTTCGCCTGTATCCGACCCAAAAAAAAATTTGAAATCAAGAAGATACCTTAAACAAATTTCTTCTTCAACAATTAAAATTTATGAACCAAACTTCACACAGTCGAATACTAAGGATCTAATTGAAAGGTCGGATTCCCCACTCCTTTGCGGAGAACCATCCATCGATAGAATTGAAATCCTAGAGCCTGGGTTGGTCTTACCCAAATTTAAAGCAGAGACTTTTTCAACTGTTCCTTTTACCAATAAAGGTAAAATATCTATCTCACTTCCCGCCTCGATTGGAATTTCTTCACTTCTCGAAGTTCAGTTTCCAATCTCTCAGAACTCCGAAGAATATGCCATATACCTTGACTTGACTCCTGTTGGTTCTCCTGTATATACACCCTATGAGTTTGAAGAAAACAATCGTTGTTTTCCAAGTCCCTCTTTTTCAAGTTTCCTGTCCCTTGAAAATTAGTTTCTCAAAACCATCCCACCCTATCCAGACACAACCAAAGGGTTACCACACCCCTTTAAAATTCCTCCTTATAATTTCCAAGTTTCATCTCCTATTTTTTTAATGGATGCGACTGGAGCAGGTGGTGTCGGAGGTGCAGGAGGAGGAGGATCCATTCACAGACCACCTCCCCCTCCCAGGATTTTCGCTAAGGTAGCTGCTAGATACACCCCTCTAGTTCTCCCGGTTCCCCTCCATGACCTACCTAAAAATTATATGAAAATCTATCGAAATTCACTGGCGAGGGATATTTGACTGCTGTCGAACACATCAATTTATTTTATCAATTTGCTGACATCCTTGGTCTTGAACATGAGGATGTTTATTTGAGAATCCTAGTTCAAACCTTTGAAGGATAGATGAGAACCTGGTTCTGAGGTCTAGCAGTAGGATCGATAGGATCATACGATGAGTTGGAAAATGCTTTTATCAGACAATGGGGAGAAAGGAAAGATCATCTCTACTATCTAACCGAGTTTGGACCTCTGAGAAAAAATAAATCAGAATCAGTTCTCGAGTTTACCCAAAGGTTTAATAAGTTGTATAATAAAATTCTGGCTGAGGTTAAACCTTCCCAACCCACAGCGAAAGTAAATTTTTCTAGGCATTTTGACCCTGATTTTGCTCTGTTGTTGAGGGAGAGGAGATCTGTAGACCTCACTAAAATGCAGGATGATGATTTAGAAATTGAATCAAATATGATGGCATCAGGAAAGTTAAAAAAAAAATTTGAAACGGGAAATAAAGAAACCAGACGGTAGAGAGAAAAAGCAGGACCCTTTGGATCTGGGAGGTCTTTGGAAAACAAGATGGATGATATGGCGAGAATAATTAAAGAATTGTCGAATAAGATCTCAAGAATGGAATTGGACCAATAAAAAAATGATCATTTCCCTAGAAAATATTTTAGAAGGAATCCTAACCCTCAAACACAACAAAGACAAATTAAGAATGAGGAACAAAAGATTTAAGCCCCCTTCAAGAATGAAAATTTCATAGGAGGACAAGACATGAAAGATTTTGAGGAGCTAGAAGAAGACATAAATAATCTTGGCGATGACTGTCAACAACCTTATTTGGCGAGACAAGATTATGAAAAATCCTTAAATACAGAATACAGATATGAAAATAACAAGAACAACAATATTACAGAAGATTCATCTTATCAAGGAATCACTGATGATATAATGGCTGAACTCCACCAGAAGTACAATCTAAGGCTGAGAAACAGGAATGTCACAACCACCCCAGTAAATAAAATCTTGCCAAGGGGGGAAACAGACGAGCCAGTTTCAAAAGATGCTGAAAAACAGACTGTTAAAACCAAGACTGCTGACACACAGTTTACCAAGACAAAGCTAGCAGAAACACCAGTCATCAACACAAGGAAAGCAGAGATTCCCGTGGCTGAAACAAAAACATCACAAATAAATAAAACTGAAAAGAAAGGGATAGAATCTCGAACCACAAAAATTGATAAAACAACGGGAAATTTTAGTCTGGAAAATGAAATTAATAAAATCAAAATCCCTATACCTCTTGCTGAACAGGGAAAAAACCCAATATACAGAAAGCAAATTGACAAAATAATTATTTTTTCAGATAATGAAAGTCAGGCTGACGTTATAAATCTAGAAGATGACAAGCGTAATATAATTTTCGGTCCATATTTCGAAGGCGCCAGAGATACCGTTGCCCCTTTCTATATCACGCTAACTATGCATGATCACCTGCTCCATAATTGCATGTTGGATTTTGGAGCCTCTCACAATGTAATTCCTAAATCCATTATGGATAGACTTGATCTTGAAATCACTCGACTTTATGGATATTTGCTTTCATTTGATTTGAGAAAAGTTAAATGTATAGGTATGATAAAAGACTTAGTAGTTCATCTTGCGCACATACTTGTAAAAAGTATTCTGATGGATGTGGTTTTTGCTGATATACCCCCAAAGTATGGAATGCTATTATCCAGGTCTTGGGATGCCAAAATTGGAGGATCCCTCCAACTCGACATGACATACACCATAATCCTGATCTTCGGAGGACAATTCACATGCTTGTACAAAGAAACGAGGTTAGCATTTACGGTAAGTGATCCGCTGAATCCAAATAACTACCCTGTTTATATTGTTGATCAGGATTTAGGGAATTGTATTCTGTCTATTGATGATGATATTAATGTATGTATAGAAGAAAGTTGTATAGAAAAAGAAAAAGAAAAAGAAGAAAAAATAAATAAAAATGTATATAGTTTCGGAGTTTGGAAAATGTATTTTGATGGTGCTTCATCTTGTGAAGGAGCAGGGGCTGGAGTGTTGTTTGTGGAACCCGATGACAAGTTTGTTATACCTTTTTCTTATAGACTACAATGGGACATTGATTATACTAACAATGTATGTCAATATGAGGCTTTAGTCCTAGGATTAGAAGCTGCCAGAAAATAAAAAATTAAGAACTTAGAAGTCTACGGTGATGATGGATTGATCATAAAACAAATTAATTGTCAATACCAGGCTAAGCACCCAAGGTTGAGATCTTAGAGGAAATGTTCTTGGGATCTAATTGAGATTTTTTTCTCATCGGTTAATGTTCATTACATCCCTAGGACTGAAAATCAACAAGCATATTTACTAGCTAAAGCAACATTGACCTTCACGCCTCCAACAGTTTTAAAACTTAAATACCATATAGATATGAGACATAGACCTTCCATACCAAATAGCATACAACATTGGCAAGTTTTTGAGGATGATGAAAAGATCAAGAAATTTTTAGAAATGGTATATGAGTTTGTCGAAACACACGTCGACCAAGAAAACTAGAACGATCCTGCTTGGATCATGCAGGAAGGGGAAGATTCCCAAGAGTTTCAAGATAATATTGCTAATCATCATATGATTATTTTGAAAAATAATCAGATCCCCAAAGGCATGATCCCCTTAGAAAGGTTATTTAATCATGACGACATCCCTTTGAAGTCCACTTTATAGCCTGAGCCAGAAGAGGTTGAAGATTGCGATATAGGTACCAAAGAAAATCTAAGGTTGGTAAAATTATCTAAGTACCTTCCTACTAAAATAAAAAGTAAGTATGCCGATTTACTTAAACAATATAAAGACATTTTTTCTTGGTCTTATGATGAATTTAAAACCAATGACACTACTATAATGGAACACAAAACTCCTCTGAAACAAGGTGTCAAACCTTTTAGGCAAAAAATCAAACAGATTTACCCCATGCTACTGCCAGTGATAGAGAAAGAAGTGAAGAAAATTATGGACGCCAAGATCATTGTCCCACTGAGATACTCCAAGTGCGTAGCTAATTTAGTCCCAGTAAGAAAGAAGAATGGTGAAATCAGACTGTGTGTAGACTTTAAGAATTTAAATAGATCATCGCTCAAAGACAATTATCCATTGCCTAAAATGGATCACGTTTTAGAGAAGGTAGTAGGAGCTAACAAAATGTCTATGATTGATGGTTTTTTAGGCTACAATCAAATTGCAGTCCATCAAGATGATAAAGAGAAAAATGCATTCACTACCCCTTGGGGTACGTTTATCTATGAAAAAATGCCTTTCAGTCTAATGAATGCAGGAGAAACTTTCCAACGAGCTATGGACATCGCCTTCGTCGGTGAAAGAGATAAGTTTGCTTTTATTTACCTCGATGATTGTTACAGATAAATCCCCTTGCGGACAAGTGGATTCTCTTGGATACTAGACCCCTGTGACCAATACATAAAAGTGCTATTGTGGACACTGACTTTCCTTTTCATGAAGCTAAACTATCCAAAGAAGAAGAAGGAATAAGAGTAAATACCTTTTTACCGACGTTTGTCCTTGCTCGATCCAAGTTGATCTTGATCTCCAAGTTATTTAGAAGGTCCTGCAATACAACGAGCAACAACAACGAGAGATACTTCCTACTCTACCATGATTAGCTTCATAATGGATCTATGAAATAAACAAGTTTATGAAACGTACACAAAATTTAAAGGAAACAGAAGAAGCATAGATTTATATTAATGAAAACAAAGTGAGATGCTTACATCCATGGATGTAGGTAAAACAACTTCACCAAGCTCTCCTTGTCCACACCCTTGCTCAAATCATCCACACATAGAATGTTGATGCTTCAATGATATCTTCCTTATGAGATCATAAGTTTGATACTTCACAATGTCTCTCCTTTCACCATGAAGAGGCCTCCTTATATAGGCTTGGAGAGGCCTAACCACTTAAGATATTATTGGGATAAGTTGAGAATTCTTCTCCTTTAGTTATGGATCTTCCCTAAGATCGAGCCTTGACCTCAGATCCGAATCCAACCAAATCCAGATATGAAGGGATTCTTCCCTAATTTCTCTCAACAATCCAAAGATTTGCTCAAAAAATGCTAGTGCTCCCTCAGAATGGGGCACATAGCATTGGAACGCTCCCTCAAAAGAGGTCACAGAGCGTTGGCACTCCCTGATAGTGTATAGGGGAGAGTTGCCTTCCAAATTTGATTTTTTAGTGGTTTTCTCAGTGGAAAAAGACTTGTACTATTTGTAAAATGACTTCTCCCCTTCAAAACCAGTCTTTTGAGGTGTCTTGTAAGTGTTCTTGGTAATGTCGTCCGAGACACAACATAGGCAAGACGACAGTATGATATTTGCGACACTTGTGGGAAAAATGAAACACTTGTGACATTTGGTAATGACGACACTAGGCCATCATTGCAATGAGTAATTTTGATGTGTAACAATGATCTAACTATTTTTTTCTAAATCTGATGCAGAACATCTAGTACACCTCAAACAAACTTTCGAAAAGTGTCGCAAATTTGGTTTGTCTCTTAATCCCAAGAAATCTCATTTCACAATGCAAGAAGGTAAAATATTGGGCCATATAGTGTCTAGGGATGGAATTAAAGTCGACCCGAAAAGGATTGAAGCAACATATACTATTAATATTCCCAGGAATAGGAAAGAAATTCAGTCATTTTTAGGGAAAATAATTTTTTTAAGAAGATTCATTCCAAATTTTGCTGAAATCGTAAAATTGATTACATATGTGCTCGAGAAGGACAACGAGGTAAAGTGGACAAACTAGGCTAAATCATAATTTGAATGCATTAAGAAATTCATACGTGAAGAACTAGTACTGGAAAGTCCTGATTATTTGAAAGAATTTTTTATTTTTTCATTGCTTCTGAGCATACTATTGCAGCCGTATTATTACAGAAAAATGATGAGGGTTTTGAGAAGCCCATTGCATTTTTTAGTAAAAGTTTGAGAGATGCTGAGCTAAAATATGACATATTGGAAAAACAAGCTTATGCAATGGTGAAAACCCTCAAATCTTTCAGAAATTACGTACTGCATTCAAAGATCATTGATTATGTGTATACCCATTTTGCTAAGGATATACTGGTTCAACCCAACAGTGATGGAAGGAGAGGCATATGGTTAGCCAAAATTCAGAAGTTTGACCTAGAAGTTAAACTAAATAAACTTATTAAAGGTCAGGGTTTGGATAAATTGTTGGCTGAATCAAATTTGAAAGCACTCGGAATAAATCATCTGTAGGAGAATGAAGGATTTTTAGAGATAAATGAACTCGATGTCACTGCGCCCACAATTGGAATTCTAGAAAAATTCTCTTCTTCAGTTTGGTAACACGATATTATTTCTTATTTACTGACCCTTCAGTGCCCCAGTGAACTAACCCCATATAAATCTAGGACATTGAAGTTACATGCTGTAAAATATTGTATTATAGATGGTCAATTGTATTGGAAGGATCCCTTGGGTTTCTTGCTGAGCTGCTTAGTAGAGTGTGAAATTGATAAGTTTATAGATGAATTCCATGAAGGAGTGTGTGGAGGACACCATGCTTGGAGAGAAACGACTTATAAAATCTTAAGAGCTGGGTATTACTGGTCGAAATTATTCACTGATGTAAACACTAAAGTCGGAACTTCTAATCCTTGTCAGTTGCTTATAGGCAAGCAGAAAGTCTCGACATTACCTTTAGTGCCAGTTAAAACTGATGCTCCATTCCAGCAATGGGGTCTCGATTTTATTGGAGAAATCCATCCACACTCGAGTGCTCAACACAAATGGATACTAATCGCTACAGACTATTTCACCAAATAGGTGGAAGCTATTTCTATGCGAAACACAACTGACACAATAGTGATCAGTTTTTTGGAGGAGAATATTCTATCAAGATTTGGTTGTCCTTGAAAAATAGTTACTGATAATGGTCAGGCTTTCAAGTCCATGGCCATGATAAGTTTTTGCCAAAAATATAATATTGTGCTAGGACACTATAGGACCTACTATCCACAGGGCAATGGATTAGCTGAGTCATCTAACAAAAGACTGATCACTATAATTAAGAAAGTACTAACCAAAAATAAGAAAACATGGCATGTACATTTAAAATATGCTTTATGGGCTAACAAGATAGGCACAAAATGATCAATCAGAATGTCTCCATTTCAGATGGTATAGGGTACTGACGTCATTTTACCAATAAATCTAGCACTGCCGGTAATGAAACTCTGGCAGGACTCAAACGAAGAGCCAAATGACATTACCAGGAGGATAAAACAACTAATTGAAGTTCAACAAAATAGGGCCGAAGTAGATGAAAAAATACAGAAGTATCAAGATAATATGAAATCCTTATTTGACCGAAAAGATAAAGATAGGGAATTTGTCCCTGGTGATTTGGTTCTAAAATGGGAAGCCAGAAAAGAGGATGCTGGGAAACATGGTAAGTTTGATCAGATTTGGTGCAGACCGTACAAAATTGCAGCCTCTGATGGAAAGAATGAATTTTTATTAGAAAACCTCGATGGAAAGACTCTTAACGCCCCTATCAATGGGTGATACCTCAAGCACTTCATGCAATAATATGTTTCTGAACTGTCATTGTACATACCAGCTTGTTTTCATGTTTTGTTCTGTTTATAGTTACCTTCCTTTCGATAAGTTTTTATTTTTACTGTAAATATAAAGGGTTGACTTATATATATATATATATATA
>JASDQU010294085.1:0-14249 GCA_032191745.1 Picea mariana | reverse complement strand
GGAAATATGACAGAAACGTGATTCATGATGGGAGAAAGAACACGTACACCCTAGAGAAAAATGGGAGGACACACATGTTGCTGCCGATTAAGGATAAAGAAGTGAAAACAGAAATGAGCAACACTGTACTTCTCATCAGTGGGAAGGAACTTCTTAAGGAGGTTAAGAAGAAGGAAGGCACACAATTTATTGTGGTCAGAAAACCTAAAATTGTTTTGACCAGTATAAGAGTGGATGATTTACCAGAGGAAATCCAGGAGTTACTGGAAGAGTTCGCTGATATAGTAGTGGACGAACTACCTTGTTCGTTGCCACCGATAAGGAGTATAAGCTATCACATTGATCTTATACCTGGAGCTAGCTTACCAAACAAAGCCACGTATAGATTGACACCGCAGGAGAATGAAGAATTCAAGAGACAAGTCCAAGATTTAATGGAAAAAGGATTGGTTAGAGAGATCTTGAGTCCATGTGTTGTTCTAACAGTGCTCAGCTCGAAGAAAGATGGAAGCTGGAGAATGTGTACAGACTCAAGGGAAATCAATAAGATTACCATCAAATATAGATTTCCATTGCCAAGGATGGATGACTTGATGGATTGCTTGAGTGGAGCAATATTTTTTTCAAAGATTGATTTGGAAGGCGGATATCATCAAATTCGGATGAGAGAAGGTGATGAATGGAAGACAACATTCAAGATGAATGAGGGGCTGTATGAATGGATTGTCATGCCATTTGGCTTAACAAATGCACCCAGTACTTTCATGAGATTGATGAATGAAGTCCTGAAGGATTTCATTGGGAAATCCGTTATCGTATATCTTGATGATATATTGATTTTCAGCAAGACATAAGCAGAACACTTGAAGCATTTAGCTACAGTGATGGGGAGATTATAGCAAGAGAAATTGCTGATAAATATGAAGAAATCATGATTTATGAGGACATAACTCATTTATTTTGGTTTTGTTATCCCTGCAAATGAGTTGAAGATGGATCCGGATAAGGTAGAAGCAATTAAGAATTGGCCATCGCCGAAAGGTGTGTTTGAAGTTCGAAGCTTCCATGGTTTGGCTAGTTTTTACAGGAAATTCATCCGAAATTTCAGTGGGATTAGCGCACCGATGATGGACATGGTGAAGAAAAGACACAAGTCTTTTCACTAGACAGAAGAAGCAGAGAAGAGTTTCAATCTACTAAAGAAAAAGATCACGGAGCAACCAATTTTGGTTTTGCCGGATTTTAGCAAGACATTCCAAGTCAAGTGTGATGCGAGTGGATTTGCAATTGGAGCAGTCTTGAGCCAGGACGACAGGTCGGTCACATACTTCAGCGAAAATATGAATGAAGTGAAGATTAAATACTCAACATATGACAAAGAATTTTATGTAGTCATACAAGCGCTAAAGAAATGGAGACATTATTTGGTTCCTAAAGAGTTTGTTTTGTACAACGACAATCATGCTTTGCAATTCATGACTCAACAGGGCAAGTTGAATCAGAAGCATGCTAAATGGGTTGAATACATGCATAATTTTACTTTTGTAATTAAACATATTTTTGGAACTGCTAACAAAGTTGTTGATGCTTTAAGCAGGAAATGTTTTCTTATGCAGGAATTTAGAGTCAAAACTTTGGGTTTTGATAACCTCAAGGAAATGTACAGAGATGACCTAGATTTTAAGGAAGTGTATGAGGCATCTGAGAATCCAGTTCTCAGGGATAGAAGCCAGTGGACCGACTATATGATCCAGGATGGATTATTATTCAGGGGCAATCAACTATGTATTCCAAAATGTTCCATGAGGGAGAATCTGCTGAAGGAAAAACACAGTGGAGGATTGGTCGGACACTTAGGTCATGATAAGATGTTCTCAAAGCTGAATGGCTCATATTTTTGGTCAGGGATGAGGATAGATGTTAAGAGATTTGTGGACAGGTGCAGAATTTGTCAGCACACTAAAGGAAAAAGGAATAACACAGGGTTATATCAAACATTACCCATACCAGAAAGGCCGTGGGACGCAGTGAGCATGGATTTTATATTGGGACTGCCAAGAACATAGAGAAGCTGTGATTCAATCTTTGTGGTAGTCAACATATTTTCAAAGATGGCACATTTCATACCATGCCAAAAAACCAGTGACGCAACTCATATTGCGAACCTGTATTTCAAGGAAGTTGTCAGACTTCACGGGTTGCCAAAGAGTATCGTTTCTAATCGGGATACCAAGTTCGTTGGAAATTTATGGAGGACTTTATGGAAGAAGTTGGGGACAAGTTTGTCTTTTAGCTCAGTGTATCATCCTCAAATGGATGGGAAAACAGAAGTTGTGAACAGAAGCTTGGGAGATTTGTTGAGGAGCCTAGTGACTGAACACCACAATCAGTGGGATCACATTCTGCCACAGGCGGAATTTGCTTATAATGATTCGATCAATAGAAGCACAGGGTAGAGTCCATTTCAGATTGTATATGGAATGTAGCCAAGGGGAATTTCTGAATTGAAAGATTCGGAACAAGCTGAATTCAGAAGTGCTAGTGCAGAGGACTTTGCAGAAGCAATGAAGGAGCTTCACAGTCAAGTCAAGGAATGATTGCAAAATTCAAATCAAGAATACAAGCGCAGAGTAGATCAACACAGATGAGAACTTCAATTTGAAGTTGGTGATCTGATTCTTGCACATCTGAGGAAGGTGATTTGTTATATGTTCCCAAGGGGAACATATAACAAATTAAAGATGAAAAAGAGTGGTCCATGCAGAGTCATGAAGAAATTTGGGGCAAACGCATATGAGATTGAATTACTCGATGGGATTGGAATTTCACCAATATTCAATGTTATGGATTTGTACCCTTACAGATCTAAAGAAGCAGGAGCAGAGGATGAACAGACAGAGGTTCAGTGGACCAAACAAATGCTTGTAGCTGAAAAGCCACAGATGGAAAGTATAATTGACAAGAGACTCAACAAGAAGACCAGGAAAAAAGAGTATTTTGAATGCTTGGTCAAATGGAAGGGACATCCAATTGAAGATGCCAGTTGGGAATATGAAGCAGAAATTTAGAAGCATGGACAGACCGTGCAAGAGATCATGAACAGGAGTTCATGAAAATTTTCAAGCAAGAGAGTATGATGCAGGAGCATCGTAAGCAGCCAGCCAAGCAAGCAACATAAAAGACGAAAGACGGATGGAAAAGCACCAGTGCACATTTTTGAAATTTTTTTGAAGCATTAACGTAGTGGTTAAAGGGAAACATACTTGTATATTGTAAACAGATCATGAGTGATTCGCTCTCATCTGTAGAATGTAGAGGCATTTATGCATAGTTAATGAAAGTAGGTAGATTTGAATGATAGATTAGACAGTTTTAGGAGCAGGAGGGAAAACAGACATAGACACCCTTGCATTTGTATCATAGGAGAGTAATTGTATCAATAGCATAGAGCAGAAGGAGAGAGTTGTAGCAAAGATTTGTAGAGAAGAACCCATGTAGAGGAGCTTTGAATTAATATATGAAGCTTTGAATCAGACTCATGGTGTTATGATGTTTTTTGTTTATACATGGTGAATGGTATATTTACAGTGGTTTTATTCTCTATGTTATGCATTTTCTTTAAATACTGTGTGTATGTATGATTTCATATTGAATGTTTGAAGTCTGAGAGGAGAGGGAGAATGAGTTTCAATTGTTTCTCTTCCTGAGAGAGAGTTCCTGCAAGGAGTGCAGCAAAACGTCCATAAGGAGTGCATTGACAAGGGTTCATAGTTTATCTCTGAAAGCTCAGGAGGGATACCATTGTTCTCATTCCAACAGAACTGCAAGTGAAGCACAGAAGCCGTGCAAGGTGTGCACGGGCTGTTTGAAAGCTTAGGACTTATCAAACAAGGGCAGAGTTGAAGGAATGTTGTTGCAGAAGGTGCACAGAGTCGAAGAATCAAATACTTTGAAGTATTTGAAAGAGTGTCGCAAGGAGTGCGTGAAGGAGTTCTTTGGAGATTTGAGTTGGTGAGTTAAAGCTCGAGGAGGGATAGTACCTTTGAAGTATTTGAAGGGAGATAGGATAGAAGTTATCTCACAGAAGTAAATCTCAAGAGAGAAGATGTTGATTCGTCTCATAGAATCCATTGAGGAATAAATTGAATGGTCGAGATTCTCCATGGAGAACTCGCAAAGTCGCAAGGACCGTAGGATCTAGAGAAGCTGCAAGGTGGATAGAGGTTGGACAAACTCATCCTTTCGGCTTCAAGAATCAACGAGGACCATTGATTGTGGCCAGGTTGAGCGTTGGATCAGTTCTCAAACTCGGGGTTTGTAAGTTCGGAGGGCGGACCAAATTATTTGGTTGTACGGATAGCCGAGTAGCGAGGAGGTCTGAACCATTGGATCTAGGCATGAGAGAACTATTGGATCAAAACCCCGCGGAGCTATCACGTATCGGGAGCTCAAGGTTTGAGAGGAGTCAGTATCAACTGCAGGAGTTGCAAAGTGGCGAGAGCCGAGAGCTCGTGTGAATGCATGGCACATTTATCAGGTAGGGACCATAAGGGTGACGGGTGGTGTGTACTCACACATCGAGAGGTCAATCCATAGTTTCCCTATCACGTCTCAGGATTTTTCAAAGGAGGAGCACAAAGAGCTCAACACTTCAATTCGCGAGATTGCGAGTTGCGAGAAGTGTTCAAAGGGAAGTCAACCATCGCCTCTCAGGGTTTTGCAATGGGAGAGCACCAAGGTTCGACACTCCAACTCATGAGGTCACGAGTTGAGAGAGGTGCTAGTGCTTAGCTCTAGCTGATGGTCATGCATGGAGGGCACTGACAAGGAAAGGAGCCATACTCATATCGTCATCTCGGGTATCGGGAGTTTGGAAAAAAGGAATCAAGGGTCTTCAACCCACGAACTTGCGAATTGCGAGTTGTGAAAGATGTTTGTGCCAAGGCCAGTTGTGGTCGTGGGGAGGTGAAGCTCTCACCTTGTGTCTGTTCACATAAGGGGGTTTCAGAAGGACTTGTGGATCAATTCGTTGAAGGTTCTGATAGGGATCTGAAAGAGCCACTTCGGCTCAAGGAGATCTGAACGATCTTGTGAGAAAATCTCGGCCTGCGGGTTGGGGGTCTGCACCACACCATGGCCCCACCATTTTGGGAGTCCATATCACTGCCAAATCATCACCATTTCACCACCACGCCATTTTGATGTCATATACGAAAAAATACCCAAATTTTTCCAATTTTGCCCAATCTTCAAATTTCTCCAAAATTCTCAAAAATGCATAATTTTGAAATTATTTTCGCGACCACCATTAAAGTTGTTTGATTAGATTTGTATGGCCAATTTAATCCATGTGCATGTCAATTCAACCTCTGCATACGAAATTTGACCCTTCCCCGTCAAATTTTCCATAAATTTCACTGCATAAATTGGGGTTTTCCCCAATTTCACTCCATTTCGCCATGGGCACTCTAAAAATATAAAATTCAGCTCAATTCCAATCCAAAAATTCCCAAACAACAATTAAAAATTTGAAATTTTACATCTTGGGCTCAATTCTGTCAAATTTCTAGCGAATTTCTCCCAAATTCACAAGAGTACTTTTAACAAACATGTTGCAGACGCCCTCTGAAAATTGATCCTGCAAATTCCATCTTCAACACTCTATTATCTAGCCCATGAAAAATCAGTATTGAACCTATGGCTCTGATACCACAATGTAGCATCCCTAGCCCCAAGTTGGGCCATTCCATACAAAATCTTTCCTCTTTTATACCAATTAATTAATGATTATGCTCTGTATATGAATGTGAATGCATTCCTAACAACATATACATTTCAAGCATACATATAACATAAAAAAAAAAGTATAGCAGATTTAACTCAGTTAAACACACAAAAATAATTAATAAATACAAGAAGATACTTATCTTTTATAAAACACCAACTAGCTGCAGACCTCAGACGTTCCTGCTAGCGATAGACTATGTTTCTCATCAACTCTCAGCAACAGGTCACCCCCAAGTTGGGGCTAAAACTCTACCATAGAAAAGGAATCTTAAGCTAGACTAAGTTCTATCAAACAAAATAATTATTCCTAGGCCAAGGTACCAAGTCCAGCAACCTTTCCTAGCCTACAAACTCTCATTCCGCACAGCCTGTCCCACCCTAGGAAGTGTTCCCCTTCTTTGCTCAATAGTCCTTCGGTTTCCCCACTTCCCTTTTGGGGTTTCAGCAACAAGATAGACATGAAGTCTTAGAGCTCTGTAGCTGCATGATGACACATATAGAAACAATTCTTAGTAGTTCTCTCACCTAGAGAGAATTCTCATGGGCCCGACAACTCGCTTCTTCAAAATGCACACAGGCCTGACAACCTGCTTCTTCAGCTCAATTTACCGAGGTTTTTTGGTTACAATTAGCTCCAAATATTTCCAAGTACAGGTATGGCTGATGGATTGTAGAATGTACATGAGGGGCATGAGAATGATGAATGAATGATGGTAAGAATAATGGGAACTACACTTTTTATATGCATGTTCCCAACTTGACAATTGTCATGTTGGGAACTTCCTTGGGCTCCACTTGTGGTGCACTCCCCCATCCTAATAACGTGGGATAAAAACGTCATATAATTATACCTTAATAATTATTAATATAATATTCTCTTGGGCCTAATCCCCCCCTTGTATTAGCCCCTCTTCCTAGACTCTTAAACCCAATTCCCTTTATTGTGGAGTTCTACCCACACATACTCTTTTTGTCTGATTGGTCTATAGCAATGATGTATATTTTTATTAATAATTTGAGTGTGATTCCATATTACAATGACAGGCTCACTGGAATTTAACTATATAGGCTTTTTGGCCTAATCAAACATGCACTCTAGTCTCAAAACATATATACAAAGGCTCTCTAGCCCAAAATATATCGTCTTACCAACCTATAAATCAAATGCATTTACAATTGGGGCTCGGCCTAGGGGTATTATAGTTAACTTCTTTCAAAGTGAGAAACTTGCTCTTGTCCCCTGTCATGTGGCTTGGGAATCCACTTTAAGTGTAGCATTGGTTTCCTTTGTTTTGAGCATGAAGGGTAGTTTTCACAAGCATAGATTCCTCCTTCTCCATCTCTTGTTCTTTCTTCCTTTTCCAAATTCCTATGAGTTCTTTCTTCCTTTTCCAAACTCCTATGAGTTCTTTCTTTTGTTTGACAAGGGTATCCACATCCTTGTTTTGTTTAGGAGTTTCGACAAGGTCACGTCTAAAAAAATGTGATGTGTGCCCCTAATTTTTGCATTTATAGCATACAACATTGTAATCAAATAAAGGGGAAAATGAATTATAGTTTATGTTTGAGAATCCGTAAGAATTCATCTATTTGTTCCATACATGATTATTTATTGTATTTTTTCTACAATCAATTGCTTTATGACCAAAATGATTACAACAAAAGCAATAGCCAAAGAAATAATTTATGTACTAGTTCATGTGAGGCCACCTTGGTGGGAAAGATATTTTGAATCTATCCTTGTTGTCCTTAAGAGAAATGCCAAATTTCTGTGGAACATTATTCTCTTTCTTCTTTTTGTCTTCATCATTAATGGAACTTTTGAGTACATCAACATAACTTTTATATTTTTATTCATTTACTTTCTTTAATAGCCCTGCAACTTCTAGATCTTCTTTGGTGGTCATATGACTCATATGATAACCAAGAACCGTCTTAATAAATGGTGATCTTTGACAATTGGTGATATGATCTAAGGTTTTGATAATCTTTTCAAACTTCAAGATTCTGTTCAACTCAGCAGATGAATTTTCTAAATCATTTCTTAAGGAAGCAAGTTCAACTTCTACCTTCTTGCAATTTTCTTTCTTTTATTTCAAATGAATTCTCACCACTTCTTCTATCCTTCTTGCCTCTTCTAATTGAAATTTTAGGCTTATTATAATATTTTCTAATTCTTCAAGGCTTTGGGAAATTTTGGATTTTGAATTACGATCCTCTTCTTCATATTTATGCAGTTGCTCCTTTTGTTTCAAATTCCTTTTCCCAAGCTTCTTTATTTCTCTTAAGGCACACATGATTTATTCTTCAAGATCCACTTCCCCATTTGTTTCAGTGTTTTCCTTTTCTTTTGAATCCATCATTTCTTTGTTTTCTTCAATATTTGTTTTGATTGCCATCAAGAGAGTTTCTTCTATATCACTACCGAAACATCTTTCACTGCTTTCTTCAGATGAGTCACTGACCCATTTTGAGTAGAGGCTCTTATTTTGCTTATAAGAGTTATTCTTATTTTCATGCTTGTCCTATTTGTGGCTAATTTTGTGTTGATGATGTTTTCTCTTTACGTTAGTCTTATTCATTATCACTACTTTTGTTTTTTTCATATGGACACTTAGCAACAAAATGTCCTAGTTTTCCACAATTAAAACAATTAGAGGGCAACGTAACTTTGTATTTTCCATATCCCTTTTTTAGTTTTCTCACAAAATTTGCTTCCTCTGTGTCTAATTTGCAGCTGAAACAATCACTTGATTTTTTCTCCTTTTTCTTCATCTTCTTTAAGGATTTAAAATTTGCTTCCCTTTTTTATGGTTTTTCCTTTTCAGTCCTCATTTCATATGCAATGAGGATCCTATGCAATTCATCCATTTTTAATTTATCAAGATCATTTATTTCCTCGATAGTGGAAACTTTGGCATCAAATCTTAAGGGGAGTGACCTCAACACCTTTTGAAATCATCGATTTTACAATTGTATCACCAATTCCTTTGACGGTGTTGATGATTTCATCCACATGGAGGAGATAGGATGCAATATTTTCTTCGTATTTCATCTTTATACTCTCAAATTGTCTTCTATGAGTTTGGAGCTTAGCCTTCTTGACCTTGTCATCACCTACATGGATCTTTTGAAGTTTGTCCCAAATTTATTTCTCTGATTTGCAATGCATTAATTTGTCAAACTCTGATTCCGACAGTCTGCACAAAATGGCGTTCATGGCTTTTGCATCATTTTTACTAGCCTTTTTCTTGACCGTATTTGTTGGTGGAGTTTTTGGGGCGATATAACCAGTCATGATAGATTTCCAAATATAAAAACCAAGAGCCATTATATATGTTCACATCCTTATACTCCAGAAGGAATGGTTTGTTCCATCAAACAATGGAGCCCTATTTGTAGAGAAACATTCCTAAATATCCATGTGTGCTCTCGAGATCTACCTTCCAATGGTTAGACTATTTCCAAAGGAATCAGCTCTGATACCAATTGTTGAGCACACACTTATATTGAAAGAGGAGGTGAATCAATATAAGGCTACATTTTTCTTTTTTAACATTCATAAAGCATAATGAATAAAGCACATAAATGTAACAACTCGAAGACACAATATTTAACATGGAAACCCTTTAAGGAGAAAACCACAAAAAAATATTTTTATAAATTTGTAGGCACCAACCTATGGTTACAAATGTTTGTAGGTGTTAGCACCCTGAAAATTTTGTCCGACTGATAGACAAATGACAAAGGTAACTATTTCAACCAGCTTTAGAGCTAGGCACTAGCCTGCTCAGCTCAGAGAGGGATCTCTCGTGTCACTTGATGTTTCTTTGGAAATTAATGGTTAGATTTAGTTTGTTTTGGGTTTTTTTTATAAAGTTGTTGGCAAGGAAGGGGAGGGACACTTAGGGATATGGAGTCGAAATTATGAAAGTGAATGAAAACAATGAATGGCCATTAGAACTCTTCAAAGGATAAAGGCTAAATGAGGCAAGGAATCTGAGTTGTAAATTTTGTTTATGCAGAGTATAAGAAGAAAGAGAAAACAAGTAACTATTTCATAGAATTACTGAAATGAATTCATAATTAGTTAGGAAGAAAATTGCATAGTTTAAATCGCTTAAGCCGAGAGCATCACAAGATGAATTATGAGATTTTAACTATCCAATTTAAACATAAGAAAATGCAAATGGAATTAAAGAACACATGAAATACATACAGGAGAGGAGACAAAACTCATATCACCACCATTAGAATATTTTCATAGAGACTTCAAAAGCTTCTACATATGTATTCAATTCAGCTCCAGAAAATTACAATTGAGGTCAGAAAAACTAAGGAGGTTCCCTTGCACTTCTGCCAACATTAATACATTCAGAACTTCTAGCATTTATACAATTCAAGTTCCTTTCAATTAGAAACGAAATACAATAGCTGAACTGAAACGTTTTAGCTTCTAAAACTGACTACANCATTTGACCGTTTCGGTATGGGAACTGATTACAATGATTGATCAAACAAAAATGTTTCATGAACCAACAACCGATTCTTCTAACTCTTCATCTTTTGTCTTCGCCACCTATCCTGTTTTGGTCCTTTGCTAGATCAGCTATTCTGATGACATCTAGGAATTATTTACTAGTTCCTGGAAAATTACACTTTGTCTTGCCTAGCCGCACTATCTCCTTCCACTGCAAGTCAGAAGGGATCTCGTAGTCCATCATTTCCTCTATTAGTATCTCCAAGTCAATGCAAGAGGCATAAGTCATGGTTGGTAGCCTGATCTTCACTGTCTTGAACTGATTTAAGATCTCAAAATCTGTGGTCAAATACTCCACCAGGTTTGTTCCTTTCAAGTTTTCCTCCAGGATTTCAAACTTGGAGTGATCCATGCTGCATTGGGTGAGGTGAGAGTTGTATTCCTCCTAATCATACAATTTTCCTTTGCTATCCCAAAATGGTGGGATGCCTTTAATGAACAACTCTTCAAACAAATATTTGAATTCCTGTATACTCTTCTCCATCTGTATGACCTTGGTTTGGACTGATTTAAGCAGGTTATGCTTGGCAATGACCCTCCTGGCCCAAATGATCAATGTAGTCCTGTCTTTGACCCCAATGGTCTGAAGTTCAGTGGTGGGGATGGAATTCAACAGATTTATAGCATTTTGGGCCCACTCTAAGGTTTTCTTAGCTAGTGTCTCATTCACAATAGTGCACCTACTCTTGGCTGTGATGGCCATGTTAACTTTGTCATTTATGAAATTTAAGTACACCCTGAAATTGGCAGCTTCAACAATAATAGAATCCCAGATGACGTGTTTGGCTCCATGAAACAGTCATTTGCCTTTCAACCTTGTGTTCAAATTGTATACTCTTTCCTGCAAATATTGATTCTCCTTCTGGAACTGGGCCATCTTCTCATTCTTTATTTTCATTTCTTGCTGTAGATTTTCTATATCTCCCTTAAGGATTTTGATTTATCCTGCATTCAGGCTAACTTGTGACATATCCTGGACAATTCCTTCAGTGCTTGGCCTAGTTTCTGTAGTACAAGGTACATCTATAGTCATGTTTGATACTTATGTTTGTCCTTTTGACCAATTCACTTTTTCTTTCTCCATCTACAATACTTTGGCCTTGTAATTCAATACGTCTTGTCAAAATTCCTCCTTTTCTTGTTCTAGAGCAACTAGTTCTGTTGTTTGTGGAAGCTCTATGGCAGCCATTTTTAGTTTTTTCTTCAAGCTTTGAATCAACTTGTCTTTCTCTTCTAAGGAGTATTTCACTCCCTGAGGGCCTTCAGATTCTAATATCTTCACTTGAGTCTACCAAGCTCTGCTGGATGATTTCTCTTGTCTCAATTGTCCCTCCAACTTAAGTGCATGAGTTGTCAGCCTTGAATTCTTCAAGATTAGACCCAATTAATCTAAATATAGCATGTCACTATTATTTCAGTGGAATTTCACCTTTTCTGGGGCACTGATGTTGTCATAATGCAGCTTAACCTCAGATACTTTAGCCTCATCTGCAACTGCTATGTTGAGTGTCCTCTTCTCTACATCCCTGATTGTGAACAGAGAAGACTTATGATGAGAAATATTTTTTACATCAAGGATTGAATATCTTATTTCACTCATGGCCAAGTTTCCTTTCTCAGCATATTGTCTTGCCAAATATTCTTTAGATTAATAGACTGCTCCAAGTGCTTTATCAAAAATGTGTTTTTTGTTGCTGACATCTCTTGAGCTACTTTCACTTTGGGGCATACTTATTTTACCAATTTCTTCCTCACTGGTTCCAATCTCCACCATATCCATACTCACTTTCGCTTTAGGCTCTTCTTTCTCCAGATATACTATCTGTGGGGATTGTCTGATCTTCATTTTCTTGGGAGTAGTCCGCTGACTACTGGTGCCTAAGGCCTCAGAACTGATTCTCTTGGTGTAGAAACGTACTTTGGGAACTTTGAGTACCATCTTCTGAGGAGTCTTTTGTGTCTGAGTCTATTGTAGGGTTGGCCCTACTTGTTGTGTTTGATCAGGCTACAAGATGGATTCCATATTAGCACATGTTTCTAGATTTGCTAATTTGTCAAAACCTTCAACATACTCATGTTCATAAGGGGCCTGTTTGTTCATCAATCTTTTTTTAGATATTACATGATGTGGTTCATATCTTCTCTCTTGTAGTTGTGAAAATCCAAACTCCTTGAGTTTGGCTTGGATCTGAGATAAGAAGGATCTAGTTTTTACAAAAAAGGGTCCTATGATGAAAGGGAATTTGAGGTTGGATGCCTTGTGAAGTTTCAAGTAATGTTCTATCTCTGAGATGATTCTTTGCCTAATAAAATCCAGGGAGAAAACTCTAGGTGTCATAAAAATAGGCAGAAGGTAAGGGGATTCTTGACAACCATATACCCAAATTATTGTAGAATGCATGTGTTGGATCATGTTGTCATTGATGCCAATGGTTTGATTATTTTGATGTCAAAGGATTAATGTCAAGTGATTGAGTGATTAATTGATGTCAAGTGATTGATTGATGTCAATGGATTGATTGATTGATAAGCTTGATTGGTTGATGATTGATGAACAATGTATATGCATTTTCCTTGATGAGAATGATAGAAGTCAAGTGGAAACCAATCGATGAAGTTTGATCAATGAGTTGACATTGATACATAATGCATAGTTGATGTATATGATGCAGTGGTGGATTGATCCAAATATGAATCATTATTGTCTTATCATGATTGATAAGGTGCACAAATGGATGAACTCCAAAGTGGTCCCCTTATGGTGAAAACCCTTATGGGAAGACGCTTTGGGGATTGAGTTATCCTAGAAGAATGGTTGGAGGACCCATACTTGTATGTGGAATAATGAGATGAAGCTCAATGAATTTGTTGGTGAAACTATCCTATATGGATAGTACCTTTCATGCCATTTCCATTGATATGTGAAATGTCACACAACTCCTCATGGTTTGAGATTTATGGCCTTACGAAGTTAGAGGACCCCCATATGAAGGCTTGAAGCCCCCAGGGTCAAAGAAGTCAAAGTGACCCAAAAGAAGAAATCATTATTTAAATGATAAAGTAAAGTGACAAAGTCAAGGTGGATTATTTAAATAATAAAGAGAAGTGACAAAATCAAGAAAGACTATTTAAATGATAAAGTATTGGAGANAGAAATGGGTTAAGTGACCTAGAGGATGAAAGTATAAATAAGATATCTATGGACTCTTGCAAAATATCCTTTTCGTGGATCAATGGCGAGCTTCTTGTGAGAATATCTTTTGGAGTATTGATGGAGAGATTCTTGTGAGAGCATCTTTGGTGTGGATCTCTTGAGCATGATTGAAGATTTATTCTGAGAAAGAGAGTGTGAGGAGGATCTCATGGATGCATCAAAGTTTTGGCAATGTCATAGATCTTGACAGAAAAAGTCTTGGAACTTCAGAAACCCTAGTTTCTAAGGTGTACGCGGGTTGTATGAAGACAGGGCATGTACAGTGGATAAAGTGATGGAGATTGGTGCTTGAGATGATGACATGATCCTGAAGACTAAAGTAGGTTACAGATCTGCATTCTATGGGCTCAGATTTTCCACTGAGACACTGGTATGGTTACATTGTTGTCTTGATGGATACTATTGCTTGTTGTGTTGTGAATGCTTAGGGAATTCTTGGTATGGCTGTTGTGATATGATTTATGTTGGTTGATGGAGTGAGAATTACTTGTGTGATTCAGTGGTGACATGATTGCTATGGTATACTAGTTGTTTGTACATGATTGAGATAGTATTCATATTGATTGGTTGTGGAGCATAAGTAAGCTATTGGAGAGATTGGATGCACTGTGATTGGCTGGTGGTTAGATTGGACAGTAAGACATAGAAAAGAAAGATAAATTGGTTGCAGAGGATATGAGTTGGTCTTGAAGAAAAAACCCTAAGAAT
>JASDQU010294083.1:0-14249 GCA_032191745.1 Picea mariana | reverse complement strand
TGTGTATTTCTCAGTGATCTTGTTCTTATTATGCTCTTATCTTATGAAATGCAAAGAACTATAATAATGGCATAAACATTAACATCTTCCTCTCGACCTGCCCAACCCAGTGAATGTACCCTTCATTGATCTCAATCCCTTAGGCGTCCCATTCATTTATCAAGGTCTCTTTGGCACAAGTAACCAAGAATATCTCAACTAGGAACTCAAGGGAACTTGTTGCCAGGAAAACTACCGACAAATAACAACAAACACTTGTTGTTACAGTGCAACTCACACAAGAGTTCACTCTTCATGCTTGACAACCTAGCTCTTCAATCTTCAACTCCAAAATGCTCCAAATACACTTCAGCAGGCTCTAGAATTCACCCTCCCTGCTTGTTCCAACTCCAAGCTCTCATTTTCACTCTCTCCTCGTTGCTCATGCACAAAAACTGAGTGTGTAAAAACTATTGTCCCCACCCATAAGAATTTCCTCCCTTTGGTTTGTCTTTCTTGACTCACACACTTCCCCAAGTTGATTGTACTCAACCCACATGATCCCAATAACTATGTGATGTGACCACTCACACCCACCCTCTTATATGTATTCAATGATTGGCTTTGGGGACACTCAATCAAACATTAGAAGGTTCATATACCAATAGCAATTTTAGGAAAATGGGTTGAATTAATATACATGGGAAATTCCCCTTGGACCTCTCTTGACCATTATCTTAGACTCTCCCCCCTCTTGTGGATTAATTTAGCCTCCATCTATGTCCATGTCCCCTTAATAGATGGCATCACATTTTATCATTAAAGCATAGAAATACAATTCACATATTACATCGTTTGGTCGTAGCCACATATTATATCTACATTAAACATTAATTAAATTGGGGATTGTAGTGTGGATGTTACATTCCCCCTCCCCTACAATTTTGTGCCATCCTCGGTGCACACTATGTTGATATACATATATGCAAATTTACATCACAATACTTAGAAAATAAAATTATGCAATTTTACAACTCCAGTAGCAATTCCAACCATAATCTCATGTTCCTCTTAACTCGCTGACCCAAGGAATGCACCATTCATTTATCAAGGCTAACCCAAGGGATGTACCATATATTTACTAGGGCTAACCCAAGGAATGAACCATTCTTTTATCAAGGCCCCTAGTGTAGTTGGTTAGGACTCTAAGATGTGGTTTCGGAACTCTAGCTGCTCAAAATAAAGTTTTGCATTATGTTTTCTTCAAAATTGTCAAAAATTTGTGGGTGTTCTTCCTGTTATCGCACAATATGTACTTTCCCAAAGCCTAAAGGCAAGTAGGTCGAGATAGGCATAACATGGAGGTAAATCCTATCACTGTCACCTCAACAGGGTACCTCTTTCTATTTAGGAGGAAGATGACTCTACTCCAAGGGAGACATCCCTAGACCTAGTGGGTTGATGAAGGGAGAGAAATAACAAGTAAACCACCCCTCTCTCTAGGTCTCTCAAATCAGATTTATGTCTTGAAAGATGAAGAAAGGGATTAAAAGAATGTACCTTCCCTTTACCAAGACAACAACAAATGTTATGGCAGTTTACAAGCAATAAGTGATATTCATGCTTCAGCAAGACAATGAACTTATAAGCAATAGTGCTAGCCAATAAGTATGTGCAACATTTAAGACATGTACAACAACATAAGATAAAGCAATGATAGTTGCAATACTTTCTTCGAAAAATGCTTTGAATGACAATGTAATGAAATACTTGAACACCTAGATGATAATGCTATAACATATGTAGATTCTGAATTTGTTAGGATTGTAGATAAACTTAGATAGGTTTTTACACGATGGTTGTAACAACGTCAAAAGAAAAATGTGACAGCTATAATAACATCTAGAAAATGCAATTGAATAGACAATATAACAAAATATTTAAGGTCTCAAATGATAACACTTTGTCTCATGCAAGATCTAGATATGTACCGATCAACCAATAACTTTTAAAAGTTGTCTAAGAAGACTGTAACAACAGTAAAATAGAAGTAATGACAACACCAACAACCTTCAGAAATGTATTTTAAAGAGGCAATTAATCACACACTTTGGCATTTATTGATAGTACCTTGCTTATTACATTTTTTGGGTTGTTTTAAGATGGTTAATAGGCTGATATAAGCTGCAAATGATGGTTGTAGCAATGATTATGACAACAACAAGTCAGCTATTAGTATATGCAGACTAGGTTAGCAAGTTAGTTTAGGTTAGTAGGGTATCAAGTAGAAAATTTGAGTTTGAAGTATGATGATACTTGTCAAAGGGTGAGGTTTGACTAGTGCCTTTCTAAGGGTAGTGGAGTCAAGTAGGTGGCTTCCTTCAAGGCTGCTAATAGGTGATTTTACACAAAATCCAAGAGGGAAAAAATACCTAGGAAGAGTAGCGCCTCAAGTCCTCCTAGGTTTTGACCTCTAAGAAGTGAGGAAGCTAGGGTGTAGGCACTTCTAGGCCCTATCACCTCCTTCTTCTTGGATTTTTATGGATGAAAAGTACTTTTCACAATAACTAAGTATAAACCTCTAGAGAGCTAGCACTTTAGGGCCCTAGAGTTTCACTAGTTACTAGATCAATTCAATAAAGCCAGGCAAATGAAAAGCAAGAAGGTTAGCACTTTGAGTTTCTTACTTCAAGCATTGATTAAAACATGCAATTTCATAATCTTGTATGAGCAAGCTAAATGGTGCAAGCAAAACATTTATAATGACAAAGTAAAATTCTACTTACTTGCACCAAGAATAATCATGTAAAAACATGCAAGATTGCCACAAAACTTCATAAAAATTTGTCCAAGTGCCAAAAACAAGCCGTAAAAGAGTAGCGCCCTCCTTATTTCAATAAATAACCCTTAGTAGGGCGAAAATTTCATACCTTCACTCTCCCAAGTGAGAGTTATGATGAAAATGAATGTCACTTTATGTTTATTTATACCAAAATTCGACCTTTAATTATTTTAGGTCAAAATATCAAGGCCGACCTGGCCAATTTACTACCAAATTACATTTTTACAAAAATAATTTCAATTTGCATCTAAATAGGCCTCCAAAGGTGACATCATTCCCTCCTAGGGTGACGTTGGGCCTCAAGTGTGGGATGTTGGGCAAAGGAGATGAAACATTGGGCCTCCAAATGCCTTAAATTTGCTCACACATGCCAATAACCTCATGAATGCCTCCAAGGTGACAACCCCAACTGACAAGTGACATCTAGGGATGCAAAGGTGATGTTCAAGGCCTCCCAAGGCCAACGTTCAAGTGGGAGGAGCGTGAGACCTTAGGTCTAGGTCTTCAATAGTGCCTCCAAAGGCAACATCCTTCCTTCATCTGGTCCAAGCCTTGAATCTCTTCTTACCCTTAGTTGGGGTTTCAACATCCATCTATGGGCTTTGAGCCCCCATGAAGGTTTGAGCTAATCATTACCTCATGTGTACCTATCCACTGAGAAAGGTCCTGCAAAAACAACAAGTACGCTCTCTAGGGCTTCATAAGTCATAAGGATCATAGCATGTAAATCAAATCCAATAGTTAAATTACCCAAACATGTGCATCAAACCCCCCTTAACCCCAAACAAATGCTCAAAGACGTTATGCAATTTGACAAGTTAGTTTTGGAGAGGATCTTAGGGTGTCCTATTGGGATAACCTCTCTTAAGTTTGGGGTGTTTCCCAGGTGGAATCTAGTCCAAGTCATGTAAGTGTATGAGGTGGCATGGGGTAAATATTTTGGCATGGGGTACATGTGATAACAAGGAAATGTAGAGTCTTACTTGTGGGTGCCTTTGTGGAGGGTGAGTTGCACCTTGTCATGGATGCAATTGTTTCCTATCCCATTCATTTCCTTTTATTCTCAACTTTATTTCTTTTGATTTTTTTCTCTTGTTCTTCAAGGGAATGGTTGAGGGCCACTGTCCTGGCTTGATGACCAGAGGTGACAACGTTATACACAAACATTTCATGGAAAATAGAAGGTTGTCTCGTAATGAGACCCCCTTTCTCTTGGTTATGCCACCAAGAGACACTACCATAATTTGGTGACCAAATGGGTGGTAATGTCATACCGCTACATGCCCATGGTCATAATAGGTCAGCTCGTGATTAGACCTCCTATCCATCAACTAGTACCTTGAGTGTTTATGTTATCTTGTGGGTCCCCTTTTCTTACTGAGAAGTTTTTCATTACTTTATTGGGGATCCTTGGGTGAAGCATTTCGAAGGTTTCAAAATTGGCTTTTAACTCTTGCTAGCTACTTTTACCCTATGGGCCTTTAGCCCCTTCTTCCCATGAGGTAAGGTACAACCCTTCATAGTGTAGCTAATCCCAATTGCCAAAAAGGAAAGGGGAGATGGAAGGAATAAAGATGGAAAGTGTTAAGTATGGAGGGAGTGAGCGATGACTCTTCAAAGACCCACTCAATAGCAACCCATCCTAAAGGGAAATCAACTTACTAGGGCACTGTGTCATCCTTCCAGAATTTGTACAAGGCAAGTTACTATCAATATATGCTCAAGTGTTTGTTCAATTTCCTTAGCAAGGTACATTTCAGAAGCTTGTTTACTGTTGTCATTACTTCTATTTCACTGTTGTTACATTTAACTTAGACATATTGTTTAAATCCAATTGTTGGTTGATATATTTAGAGAACTCACATAAGACAAAGTATTATCATTGATGCTTTAAATGTTTGTTCACATTGTCTGCACAAGTGTGTTCTTGTTGATACAAATTTGCAATTGTTATCATTTACTTATCGTTGTCATCTACTTGTCATTTGTTTCATACATAGATAGTCAACATATATTCACAAGTTTATTGTCTTGTTGAAGCATCATTACCATTTGTTATTGCCTTAAACGCTTGTTGTTGTATTGGTAAGGGGAAGGTACACTTTATATTTTTTTTGCTTCATCCTTTAAGACTTAAAATTGACTTGAGTGACCTAGAGAGAGAGGGGTAGTTTACTTATCATTTATTTCCCTTCATCAACCCACTAGGTCTAGGGACGTCTCCCTTGGAGAAGGTTTTTCCTCCTAAATATAAAAGGGTATCATGTTAGGGTGACAGTGACATGATTACCCTCGTGTTACACCAATCTCAGCCTACTTGCCTTTAGTCTTTGGGCAAGTACATATTGTGTGATAACACTTCCCACATGTTTTCTTCATGCTCCCATGTAGCATCTTCAGGGTCATAGTAGGTCCATTGATGATCCGGATTTTATGAGTAGAAAAAAATGAATACAAATTATTAAAATATGCTTAAGACAGAATAACAGAGATACAGTAAAATTGGTTTTCTATTCAATAAAGAAATAAGTTGAAACTGTAAAATGTAGTGAAAAACAAGCTTGTTGGAATGGTGGCGGCTTATCTCTGAGAAGAGATGTGACGAATGCGCCCATTCGCAAGAAGATCATTACAATGAGGCTCTAAAGGCCTTTTTACAATAAACAAGAATGTCAAAAACCCTAGACATCCAAAAACCTAACCCTAGGAGATGAAGTGCCAAAAGTCATATGGGCCCTGTTTGGGTAAGTTAGTACATCAACTTCCGGGGGTCATAACTTTTGCAAACGATCTTTGTTTTGGGCGCACGATAGCCTGTTGGAAGGTCTAACCGAGAAGAACAATTTTCGAATGGCCCATGTCAATGCCTTTACCAATCACCTGGGCCCCAAATCCCTAAAAAACGTCGTTTAGGGCCTGAAAATGACCCCGAAAGTTTGGAACCCGAAAAACTGTTGAAAAACTTCCAAGGTGGAAAACTGTTTTCGAGCTAGTGGAATAGGTGGGTGGCCACCGATATCCACCTAGATCAATCCTCCCTCCTTAGTAAGCAATGGTCTCCATTGTGTTGAGTTCCCCCATCAGATGAGGAAATTTTTGTTGAATTTGGCCCCGGGTGAGCCACTTGCCTTGGTGCAGGAGCTGCCCTTCTTTGACAACTTGATAAAGCTGGATCCTTTGTTGTTGAGTGCCCTTGATCTGTGAGTCCACAATCTGATCACTAGATGCATGTTGCATGCAATAAGGGTTGATCTCTTTTGCTGTCAACTTCTCTGCTATTTCTGAGGAGTCCAATAATGGTGGGAAATATGGTCAAAGGAGAGCCACGTTGAAGACTAGGTGCAGGCCAAGGAAAGGGGGAATGTTGATCTCAAAAGCATTGCCACCCACAACCTTGGTGATGGGTACGACCCGTAATGGAGTGGGTGGAGCTTTCGATGGGGCCCTATAAAGCATTCTTTCTATAAGTGCAACCAAAATTTTGCGCCCACCTGAAACTTATGTGGCACCCGATGTTGATCATGGCGCTGCTTGTACTTGGCATTAGACTTCTGTAGAATATCCTGAACCTGTTGGTGGATGTGGTAGATCCGCTCAATGAACTAGGTAGCTTTGTCAACTTCCGGTGGAGCAGGGGACAAGTCGGTTGAGGTGGTCACCAGGGGTAGTGCAACATCCATGGGGCCCAATGGTTGGAATCCCAACCCCACTTGAAAGGGGTTGTGGCTAGTCGAGCTATGCAGGGCTCGGTTGTAGCTATGCTGGACATAGGGAAGATTCTCATCCCATGTGCGGGGGTGTTTTTAATTGTACATGCATAGGATATGTACGATCATCCGATTGACGACCTCAGTTTGGCCATCTATCTGGGGGTGGAAGGCAGTGGATTTGGTGAGCTTGGTATCTAGCAATGACCAGAGGCTCGACCATAATGTGTTGAGGAATCGATTGTCATGGTTTGAGATAATGGTTTGTGGGATCCCAAAATGTATCCATACTCATTCAAAGAAGAGCTTGGAAGTGGCTTATGATGTGATGTTATTCTTGTAGGCGGTTAGAATCGCCATCTTGGAAAAGTGATCAACAAACACAAAAACACAGTCATTTCCCTTCTTGGTGGACAGGAGGCCTGACATGTAGTCCATTGAGATGGATTCCCATGACTTGTCAGTAGTAGGCAGAGGGGTGTACATGACCTATTTCTTAGTGGTCGGTTTGGCAATAGTGGAGGCAATGCAGGACTTGATATACTTGTCGACATCCTGTCCAAGTTTCAACCAATAGAAATGTTTCTGCAACAATGCCATTGTCTTTTCAACACCAAAGTGTCATGCCACCCGACTGTAGTGAGCTTCCCAAATCAGCTTTGTGCACTTAGTTGATGGAACATAGAGATGGCCCAGACGACACAACAACCCATCCTGAAGATGGAAATTAGCAACCACTAAGTTGGCGCCCAACATTTGGTAGGTGGTGGAGAAGTCAGGGTCTGTCTTGTAGAGGTGGGGCCATCTGGAGGTCTCGTGGTCGCAAGAGTCTAGCACCGTGGTGAGTGTCGCGACTAGAGGTCGGCTGAGGAAATCAGTAAGTCGGTTGGTACTTCATGTTTTATACCTGATGTTGAAGTGGAACTGTTGTAAGTATGTGGACCACTTCTGATGGTGGTCATTCTACAATTTGCCTTGGGTCTGCATGAACTGTAGTGGCTTGTGATTAGTGTGGATGACTATCTCCTTCCCAAGAATGTAATGTTTCCACTGGCGATAGGCTTGCACAATGGAGTACATTTCTTTGTCGTAAGTAGGGTACTTATGAACAACATCTGATAGTGTCTCACTATGATATGCCATAGGGTGGCTGTGTTGAGTGAGAACGACGCCCACAACATAGTCTGAAGCATTTGTTTCAATCTTAAAGGGATGTTGGAGGTCTGGTAATGAAAGTACTGGGGATGAGCACAAACACTTCTTCAAGTCATCAAAGGCTTGTTGTTGGGACAGGCCCCACACAAATTTTTCCTTACTGCCACCCCTGGTTACTTGGCTAAGGGCCCATGTGATATGAGAGAATCCAAACATGAACCTGCGATAGAAATTGGCGAGGCCCAAGAAGCTCCGAAGTTCGGTGAGTGTGGTTGGGGCTGGCCAGTCACGGATAACCTGGATCTTGGCTAGATCCACATGCACACCATGTTGATCAACGATGTATCCTAAGTAATGGACAATGTCCATGCCGAAGGAGCATTTTTCCAAGTTTGCATATAGTATGTGTTGCCGCAGGGTGTGTAGAACCTGTTAAATATGCTGCAAGTGTTCCACCTAAGTCTTGTTGTAGATGAGGATGTCATCCATATACACCACTATAAAAGTATTGGTTAAAGGTCGTAGGATATCGTCCATCATCTTCATAAAAGTTGTTGGAGCATTTGTCAAACCAAAGGGCATGACCAACCATTCAAAAAGACCTTCTTTTGACTTGAAGGCGATCTTCCATACATCTATTTGTTCTATGGGGAACTGTGGTAGCCATACTTTAGATTAATATTACTAAAGTATTTGGCCCCCATGAGCTGATCGAGGAGGTCATCGATTCGGGGAACAGATTACCAGTTTCAGACTATGATTTTACTCAGGGCCCCGTAATCAATGCAGAGTTGCCAGGTCCCGTCTTTCTTCTGCACCAGCACGATTGGGCTCCCATAAGGCAATGAGTTGGGATGGATGTGCCCCTTGTGGAGTAGTTCTTGGATCTACCTATTGATCTCCTTGTTTTCTAACAGAGAGCAACGATAAACCGACCCATTCGGTAGCGGTGCGCCTTGGGTCAGATCGATGGGATGCCTTACCTAGCAGTGTAGAGGTACCCTGGTAGGAGAGGAGAAGATATTTGAGTATTCTTCCATGACCTTATCCACTTCCTTATGTTGTGTGGATAGATCGACTGTGGAGGCTCTAGATGTGGTTGCAATCTCTCGCTCACTCTGAGAGCAAATCACGAAGAAGAAAAATTTCTCGGTTTGAGAGATGACCTTCCTGCATTTCTTGGCAGAGATCAAGGAAATAACACTAGAAGGGACTGCCTTGGGTATCCTGTACAATTTCATGTTCAAAGTAATAATAACACTACAAGGCCTAGAATCATATACAACATGACGTTTCCATAAATAAGGTTGGCCCAAAAGAACATTACAAACTTCGAGAGGAGCAACATCACACAACACCTCGTCTTTGAAAGGCTTGATGTTGTACGACAGTCGGCACTGTTGGTTGGCGTGGAGATCCCTTCCTTGGTGGAGCCATCCAATGGTGTAGGGTTGTGTGTGCGGCATTGTTAGCAAGGCCAGGCGCTTGACGACCTCTGTTGACATGAGGTTCTTCTGGCTACCAATGCCAATGATGTGGGGTGCCTTTTTCCTACATCTATAAATGGAAGAGGTGCTTGCCTTCTTCTAGCTCGTCTGATTCACCAAGCTAGAGCTTGGTGGTAGCAATGGTGGCACTGGGTTTCACGTCAATGATCCGTCTTCCCATTTCTAGTTAGGACTCAAAGTCAGAACCCATATTTGATTCATATGCTTTCACGTCGGCCACCAGCGACTACTTTGAGCGACAATTAGCAGTGTTATTGATCCAGGTGAACATTGGTGGCCACCCACCTATTCCAACTGTCTCTTCGTGTATATTTTTTATTCAGCACATCTTTTTGTACTGCTTTATAATTGTGAGTTCTACGCTTCTGGGGCTATCTAAAGCCTCACACATTCTCTAGGTGGATACAGGTGGCCTCTTGCCTAATCCAACTGGGATATTTTGTATTTTTTCAAGTCAACACATCTTGATGTACTTCCAAGGCTGTTTTGGGGCCCTAAACATTGTTTTCTTGACTTGCCATAGTCATACTGTGGACTGAGTCAGATTCTAATGACAGAATGTTTATTTCTCTAAAAGACCTTTACAATGCACTATCACGCGCCTAAAACAGAGGCCGTATGCAAAATTTACGACCCTAGGAAGTTGAGGTACCAAATTACACCAACTTACCCATAGGGCCCACATGACTTTTGGCGTTTCACCTTCTAGGGTTAGGTTTTTGGATGTCTAGGGTTTTGGCATTCATGAGTAATATGAAAAGGGCCTCTGAAGCCTCATTGTAATCCATTCTGCTTAGACAGATGCGCGTAGCAGCCACATCTCTTCTCAAAGATAGCTACCTCCACTCCAGTAAGTTTCAGTTCTGCAGTTTTACAGTTTCAGCCTATTTCATTATTTAATAGAAGATATTGTTCACTTGATATTTGTGTTATTCTTACTATCTCTATGTTTATTGTATCCATTCTGTTAATCAGTTCGTTCCACTCCTAAATTTCGATTAGTTATGCCAAGGGCTCTTATGGAAGTCACACCACTTCCCGGTATCCTTCTTTATCTTTCTGGTGTCCTTATTTGCTTGCGGCTTGGACTGGTTGGCCTAATACTGTCCATATTTTCTCTTTCCTTTGTTCTATGGGTTGGGGTTGCCCTTTCCTGGCTTTTGCTGTGCGGGGTTCCTAGGCCCAAATTGTCATGTCTTTTGTTTGAGCTTTTGCTCGATTTTGATATCATATCGGTAGGTTGAACCCAAGGATGAGATGTCCATAAATTCCATTTCGGTTTGGATGTATCTATGCAGAGCACTGCGATACTTGAGCACCAGATGTCGCTCCAAATCTTTGATACCTAGCTTTTTGTGCAAGGTATGGAAGATATTTGTGAACTCTGGCACTACTTGGTCTCTTTTTTGTCGTAATGTGATCCATTTGGTATACAAGTCGTCATACATTCTGATAGGGTAGTATTGTTCCTTAATAGCATCCATGAAGGATTCCCAGGCGGTCGTGACTATAAATAATGAGGGTTCCTTTGTTTCCTTTTTCTCACAGAAAGTTTCGCACAAATCTTTGACATGGGGAACGACTTTGAGGAGTGAAAAAGTAATATTTTCTCTATTCGAAAAGTTATGGACTGAAAAATACATTTCTAGTAGATTCAACCATTTGACTACAACATCTGCGTCTATCTGACCTTCAAATATAGGAATATTGAAGTTTATTTGTACCTTGAAGGGTGCCGACACCTCCGCTCGAGGAAGATGCGTCGCCTCTTGGTAGCCGCCAAAGGATTTGCGCGAAACTGTCCATCATCTTGTTCCTCTATTGCAGGAGGGCTTACTCAAGAAACATTTTGAAAGGATCTCCTATCCCATCATCTTTCTTTTCTCCTACCATGAGAGGTCGCTTGGGCGTGAAAGAGCTTTTGTCCTCAAGAGAAACAAGCTCGAGACTCAATTCTTTGTACCATGACTTCGTTGGGTTATCCATTAAGACGACAAGGAGCAGACTGCTCTGATACCACTGATCCATATTTTATGAGCAGAATGAAATGAATACAAACTATTAAAATATGATTAACATAGAATAACAAAGATACAATAAAACTGGTTTTCTATTCAATAAAGAAATAAGCTGAAACTGTAAAATGCAGTGGAAAACAAGCTTGTTGGAATGGTGGTGAGTTATCAATGAGAAGAGATGTGATGGTTGGACTCATTCGTAAGAAGATCATTACAATGAGGCTTTGAAGGCCATTTTACAATAAACAAGAATGTCAAAAAACCTAGACATCCAAAAACCTAACCCTTGGCCCCGTTTAGGTAAGTTAGTACGTCAACTTCCGAGGATCGTAACTATTGCATACGATCTTCGCTTTAGGCACACGATGGCCCATTGGAAAGGTCTAACCGAGAAGAAAGATTTTCGAATGGCCCAGGTCAATGCCATTACTAATCACGTGGGACCAAATCCCCAAAAAATGTCTTTAGGGCGTCAAAACGACCCCCAAAGTTGGGAATTCGAAAAACCGCCAATGTGGAAAACAATTTTTCGAGCCAGTGGAATAGGTGGGTGGCCACCGATATCCACCTGGATAAATCCTCCATCCTTAGGAAGCAATTGTCTCCATTACATTGAGTTCCCCCATCAAATGAGGAAATTTCTGTTGAATTTGGCCCCGAGTGAGCCACTTGCCTTGGTGCAAGAGCTTCCCTTCTTTGACAACTCGATAAAGTCGGATCCTTTGCTGTCGAGTGCCCTTGATCTGTGTGTCCACAATATGATCACTAGATTCATGTTGCATGTAGTCAGGTTTGAGCTCTGTTAGTGTCAATTTCTCTACTATCTCTGAGGTGTCCAATAATGGTGGGAAATATGGCTGAAGGAGAGCCACATTGAAGACTGAGTGTAGGCCAAGGAAAGGGGGAATGTTGAGCTCAAAAGCATTGTCACCCAAAACCTTGGTGATGGTGTACGACCCATAACGGAGTGAGAAGAGCTTTCGATGGGGACCTGTAAGGCATTCTTTCTGCAAGTGCAACCAAACTTTGTCACCCACCTTAAACTTATGTGGAACTCGATGTTGATCATGGCGTTGCTTGTACTTGGAATTAGACTTCTGTAGAATATCTTGAACCTATTGGTGGATGTGCTAGATTCGCTCAATGAACCGGGTGGATTTGTCAACTTCTGGTGGAGCAGGGGACAAGTTGGTAGAGGTGGTCGCCAGGGGTAGTGCAACATCCATGGGGCCCAATGGTTGGAATCACAACCCCACCTGAAAGGGGTTGTGGCTAGTCAAGCTATGCAGGGCTTGGTTGTAACTATGCTGGACATAGGGAAGATTCTCATCCCATGTGCGAGGGTGTTTTTAATTGTACATGCTCATGATATGTATGATCATTTGATTAATGACCTTAGTTTGGACATCTGTCTAAGGGTGGAAGGCAGTGGATTTGGTGAGCTTGGTATCCAGCAGTGACGAGAGGCTCAACGAGAATGTGTTGAGGAACCAACTATCACTGTCTAAGATAATGGTTTGTGGGATCCCAAAATGTACCCATACTCATTCAAACAAGAGCTTGGCAGTGGCTTTTGTTGTGATGTTCTTCTTGCAGGCAGCTAGAATCACCATCTTGTAAAAGCGATCAACAACCACAAAAACACAGTCATGTCCCCCTCTTAGTGGACGGGAGGCCTGACATGTAGTCCATTGAGATGGATTTCCACGACCTGTCAGGAGTAGGTTGAGGGGTGTATAGACACTGTTTCTTAGTGGTTGGTTTGACAATAGTGCAGGCAGTGCAGGACCTGATATACTTGCTGATATCATGTTGAAGTTTCGGCCAATAGAAATGTTTCTACAACATTGCCATTATCTTTTTGACACCAAAGTGTCCTGCCACTCAACTGTAGTGAGCTTCCCAAATCAGTTTCACGCGCTCGATTGATGGAACACAAAGATGGCCCAGACAACACAACAACCTGTCCTGAAGATGGAAATTAGTGACCACTGAGTTGGTTCCCAACATTTGGTAGGTGGTGGAGAAGTCAGGGTATGTCTCATAGAGGTGGGGCCATTCGAAGGTCTTGTGGTCACAAGAGTCTAACATCATGGTGAGTGTCACAACTGGAGGTCAGTTGAGGCAATCAACAACTTGGTTGGTGCTTCTTGTTTTATACTTGATGTTAAGGTGAAACTTTTGTAAGTATGTGGACCACTTCTAATGGCGGTCATTCTGCGATTTCCCTTGGGTCTGCAGGAACTATAGTGGCTTGTGATCAGTGTGGATGAGTGTCTCCTTCCCAAGAATGTAATGTCTCCACTGACAATAGACTTGCACAATGGAGTACATTTCTTTGTTGTAAGTAGGGTACTTACAAATAACATCTGGTAGTGTCTCACTATGATATGCCATGGGGTGGCCGTGTTGAGTGAGAATGACGCCCACATCATAGTCTGAAGCATCTGTCTTGAACTCAAAGGGATATTGCAGGTCCAGTAATGAAAGTACTGGGGACGAGCACAAACGATTCTTCAAGTCATCGAAGGCTTGTTGTTGGGACAGGCCCCACAAAATTTTTTCCTTACAGCCACCCCTGGTTACTTGGTTGAGGGCCCATGCGATATGAGAGAATCCCAACATGAACTTGCGATAGAAATTGGCGAGTCCCAAGAAGCTTTGAAGTTCAGTGAGTGTGGTTGGGGTTGGCCAGTCACATATGACCTAGATCTTGGCTAGATCCACATGCACACCATGCTCATCAACGATGCAGCCTAAGTAATGGACCCTGTTCATGCCGAAGGATCATTTTTCCAATTTTACATATAGTTTGTATTGCCACAGGGTGTGCAGAACCTGTTGAATATGCGACAAGTGTTCCGGCCAAGTTTTGTTGTAGATGAGGATGTCATCCAGATACACCACTACAAAAGTATTAGTGAAAGGTCGTAGGATATCGTCCATCATCCTCATAA
Organism: Picea mariana; assembly: GCA_032191745.1. NCBI lineage: Eukaryota > Viridiplantae > Streptophyta > Pinopsida > Pinales > Pinaceae > Picea > Picea mariana. Next base: position 83 of record JASDQU010294083.1, on the reverse strand, counting down.
AAGTTGTTGGAGCATTTGTCAAACCAAAGGGCATGACCAACCATTCAAAAAGACCTTCTTTTTACTTGAATGTGGTCTTTCAT
>JASDQU010294078.1:0-14249 GCA_032191745.1 Picea mariana | reverse complement strand
AATTATATATATATATATATATATACTATAATAATTACGGTGTATGCATAGATTGTCCCAACTTCCCCTTCTATCTAATGATAAGTAAGTTAGCCTAGACAAAAAATTTAGCAGAAAGAAAAGGCGTAAGATAAAACCCAAACGTTTTGAACCTTTGCCAGCAGTCATTTTGAACCTCTGGAACTATGACCTCTGGAACTATGACCTATGGAACTATGCCCTCTGGAACTACGCCCTCTGGAACTATGACCTCTGGAACTACGCCCTCTGGAACTATGACCTCTGGAACTATGAACTGTGGAACTACACCCTCTGGAACTATGAACTGTGGAACTACGCCCTCTGGAACTATGACCTTTAGAACAACGCCCTGTAGAACTGTGACCTATGGAACTATGACCTGTGGAACTACACCTTGTGGAACTATGACCTGTGGAACTTTGACCTGTGGAACTATGCCCTCTGGAACTATGACCTGTGGAACTATGACCTCTGGAACTACGACCTGTGGAACCGTGACTTGTGGAACAACACCCTCTGGAACTATGACCTCTAGAACTACGACCTGTAGAACTATGACCTGTGGAACTACGCTCTTTGGAACTATGACCTATGGAACTTTGATCTGTCGAACTACTCCCTTTGGAACTATGACCTGTGGAACTATGCCCTCTGGAACTATGACCTGTGGAACTATGCCCTCTAGAACTACACCCTCTGGAACTATGACCTCTGGAACTACGCCCTATGGAACTATGACCTCTGGAACTATGCCCTATGGAACTATGACCCGTGGAACTATGCCCTCTGGAACTATGACCTGTGGAACTACGCCCTCTGGAACTATGACCTCTGGAACTACGCCTTGTAGAAATATGACCTGTGGAACTATGACCTGTGGAACTACGCCCTTTAGAACTATGAATTGTGGAACTACGCTCTCTGGAACTATGATCTGTGGAACTACGCCCTCTGGAACTACGCCCTATGGAACTATGACCTCTAGAACTACGCCCTTTGGAACTATGACCAGTGGAACTACGCCCTCTAGAACTATGACCTGTGGTACTATGCCCTCTGGAACTATGACCTCTGGAACTGTGACTTGTGGAACTACACCCTCTTGAACTATGACCTCTGGAACTATGACCTCTATAACTACGCCCTATATAACTATGACGTGTGGAACTGTGACCTATGGAACTATGACCTGTGGAACTATGCCCTCTGTAATTATGACCCGTGGAACTTTGACTTGTGGAACTACGCCCTCTGGAACTATGCCTTCTGGAACTATGACTTGTGGAACTACACCCTCTGGAACTATGACCTGTGGAACTACGCCCTCTGGAACTACGCCCTATAGAACTATGACCCATGGAACTTCGCCCTCTGGAACTACACCCTCTAGAACTATGACCTGTGGAACTACGCCCTATAGAACTATGACCTGTGGAACTGCGCCCTCTGGAACTATGACCCGTGGAACTACGCCCTCTGGAACTATGACCTATGGAACTGTGACTTGCGGAAATACGCCTCTAGAACTATGACCTCTGGAACTATGACATCTAGAACTACGCCCTGTAGAACTGTGACCTGTGGAACTATGACCTATGGAACTATGACCTGTGGAACTACACCCTCTGGAACTTTGACCTGTGGAACTACGCCCTTTGGAACTATGCCCTATGGAACTATGACATGTGGAACTACGTCCTCTGGAACTATGACCTGTGGAACTATGCCCTCTCGAACTACGTCCTCTCGAACTACGTCCTCTCGAACTATGAACTGTGGAACTACGCCCTCTGGAACTATGACCTCTGGAACTACGCCCTGTAGAACTATGACCTGTGGAACTACACCCTCTGGAACTATGACCTGTGGAACATATAAATGATGTATCATGTTATATATTGGTGTCTATAAAATTTGCCATGTATTTTTAAAGATATTTCATTATCATTACATTTGGTTGTAAATTTTCTCTAATTTATATGAAAGTTTTATTTTTCCTCTAAATATTCTACTACAAGTTTTTTTGTTATTTTTTCTCTATGATGTACATATGACACTAATGCAATGTGTTCTCTCCAAATTTTAAATGCAATAACAAGTGGTATCAGTTAAGGTAAATGCTATCATTTAAAAAAAATAAAAACATTGCTAGAGAATTGGTGTTGCATTTTCCCTAGCTAGGGGCAAGTATCTAACATTTATATTGCAAACACATAGTTTGGTTTGACACTAAAATTACCATGCTCACATCATTCAAACACTGCATGTTTTATTTAATTTCAACATTTATTTTCATGATTCAGTAATTATTCCTATTAGAGAATGTTGCTTCATTTTATTTCAACATTTATTTTCATAATTTAGTTATTATTAGTATTAGAGAATGTTGTAGCCAAGGTGGATATTTTGTATTACAAAATTAGTAGGGAGGGTCATGACGAAATTTCCAAAATGCAAATAATTATATCTTACCTTAAATATCGATTAAGCAAAAACATATACATCAACATACACATTCTCCATTCCAACATCAACTAACAACTTCTCCTTCTCAAAGTTAGCTTTAGGGTCGAAGGCACCTATGTTATATTCTAGTTTCAAATCTAGAGAGCCTTGTGTGTCCCAATTGCCCTCCCTAAGAGGGGTCTTCCCACCAACAAGAATTCTCAACAAAATAAGATGGAAAAAAAAGGCTAAGGTGGGTCATTATCTTACCACCTAATCACTACGAAAAACTAACATGCTAACTAAGTCACATGTACTTTTTCGATGAATCGCCATGAAAGCATCCACTTATTTTTTTCCATTCATGAATTATAATTTCTATAATATAGTTCACTTAGAAAGAAATTGCTCTCACTTAAGTGTGTGAGAATACATAAACAAGACAACAAGCCTTCAAAGAAAAAAAAAAGTGGAAGCGAAAGAGCCTTGTTGAAATCCTTGTTTAGAGGTTGAAATCCTTGTTGAAATTCTTTCAGTCAAAGTTTTGCATAATAAAGCAGTTTCTAGATTGAGATGATGCTTGAATATGACTCCATATCCCAATGAAGAAGATAGTTGGTCTTCATATTCTGGTGTTCTCAACAACCCACAGGGGGTCACTGTCCCGCAATTGGAGCCAGTTGTTGATCAAAAAATTGGTCACTTCGATTTTCCACTCTTTGGAATAAAGAAAAAAATATATCAGAAGAAGGAAATTTTGAAAGATTATAAGCTCATGGTGTATTCCTTAGTCTCAGCTTCGTCATGCATTTAACATAATCAAAATCTGAGTTTGTATGCCCAAGATATCCACATTTTTGTCCAACTACCCGATCTCCCATAAAAGAGCACTTCTTCCATGTGCAACACAACTGATTTATCTCTCGGTACTTCTAGTTTTGGCCTATATTATTATACTTTCATATTCCTTTCATATAATATTCTTGTACTTATATTCTCGTACTTAGTCTCTCTTACACTAGTCCATGCTTGGTTTCTTATTCTTCTTCTCTTCTTATCTCATATACCATACTTAGTCTTATTTCTATAGTATTATTTCTATATTCCAAGAATATCCCATATACCATACTTAGTATTATTTCTACTCCAGATCTCGATCCCCTCTCATTCCCTATTCCCCCTCCCCATCTCCCTTCTCGTCCATCTCCCATACTCTCCAAACTTAACATGTTTTCCTAAGTTTTATTCCTCTTATCACATTGAAACACATGTCACCTTATCCAATTGAGACACGTGGAAACCAATGGTATTAATACACGTGGAAACCAATTACATTATGACACATGGGAACTGACTAGGCAATGACTTGGTGTTGACTGGGCAATGAATGGGTAGTTACTAGGCCATCAAACTTTTTACTAAGTCATGAATTTTCCAAATGCTCGATCTCCATAAGCTCTTTTTGTTTCACTTGAATGACATGGGAAAATTTACTTTCTAAACACTAAAATCTTCCACATTGAGATAGTGGAGGGATCGAAGCATTACATCCACAACAATGTAATATAGTTGATTCTTTGAAAGAGCCAATATTGGAAATACAAGGTGTGCATCGTAAGATCATTGAAAGAATGAAGAAAGACAAAATCATCTACTCTAAAAAATTGAAGCTACAAATCACAAGGTTGGCCATTTGTGGGATACTTTGAAGGAAAATGAGCAAAAGAAAGTCGATGTGCATTGAGCATTCAAAAAATCTATATGCAACACCATTTTCAACTCATCATCATCATTATCGTCCATTAGAATGGACAAGAAATTAACTCCAACAACATTCTTAGCAATATTTTCCATACGCAAAACCCTAGCTCTCCAGTTTCCAGATCTTCTATGGCATTTTCTTGTAATGTCTGACTAATATCCACCCACTCAGCGTGAAGGTCGTAGGTCCATGATCTACATAATACACCTCATTCATCATGCTTAAGACTAGTATTCACTCCCACCTTGGCTGGTACCAAAGAGGCCAAATATATGTTCAGAAGGATTGTTGTGCATGGCTTTGTTGTGCTTGGATTGATTGAAAACAAGATCTTCTTTCATTGGGCGTTATCCAAACTTATTGACGATATTCTCTTTGGTCATGTTGATATCGAAGTCTCCCATTAGATAATATTTGTCATTAATCATATAAAGAATGGTTCCTCAAATTCTAAAGAGTTTGTTCGTCTGCTCATCCAGAGCCATTGTGATTTTCTTATCATGTCTACTTAATTATTAAGGTTTCTTTTAAATTCACAAATGTTTTGGTTTCCTTGGGTCGATTTGAGGAAAAATTAGAGGAAATTGAAGGATTGAAACCAAGCTTTGCTTTAGCTTCCAGCGTTATGATTCTTCCATTGGGTTTCATTGTCATACTTGTTTATCGAGGTCACTAAATATCATACAACATCCAACCACCTCATTAATTTGCAAGTATACAACATCCAACCACCTCATCTATCCTTAAAGTATACTCTTAGTAGTTTATCTTCTTGATCTTTCCTCATGAAAAGTTTGGACATAATTGATGTATTATTTTTTGTAATAGAATTTCAAATTCAGCAATAAGACTAAAAGTCCTATGAAATAGATACATGGAACCTCAAGCAAATGAGGTGAAATTTTTGGAGTGTATTAAAGTGTATATTTTTTAAATTTATACAACACCTACAATAGTTGAAATCAAGTTTTTAAGATGGATACTATTTACAACAAGAAGGGAAATTTTGCACCCAATTGGTTAGGACCTTACACCACCACTGAAAAATTAGGTAATGGAGGCTACCATGCCTTGTAGACCCTGACATAGATCCTCTAAAGGATCTTTCCAAATTTGTTTATTTTGTTCCTTTCTTCTCTTGAGATCATCATCCTCTTCCCTCTTCTCTCCGAACTTTTTGTGCCCTTCCTTACTTCCTTCCTCCTATCTAATCTTCTAATTTCCCCTATACCAAAAATGCTCGACACAAGTATCACCTATGATCCTACCCATTCGCTAGTAGACTTGAGATAGTTTGTAGTTATAATAGTCTCAAATGATCTCTTTATTGGATATGGTTCACCAAGTTTAATCAAGCCTCGTCTTGTAATGGGACCTTTTAAGGACAACTTGGGCCTCTTTGATATTCGTGTTAGCTATTCCCAACCTAAATAAATCTATAGTGACCTTTTTCTCCTCCACTTAGCCTTTTGTCTCTCCCCTCTCTCTTTTCTCCTTTTGACCTCCTCCCCACTTTATTGCCTCTTCAATGATTCTCTTCCTCTAGGTGGTTCTCTTATGTAAGGCCCAATTCAAGATGATTTCTCCCTAAAGCATTGATTGTCTCACCCCTTTATCCTTATTCCTTCCCTAAGATGTTGGTCTTGATTTTCACCTCATGTAAACTGTAACAGCTACAAGATCACTTCCTTAGTCATCTCTCTAGCATCTCCTTTATTCCTTCTCTCTCCTCCTATATTCATCATTCCTTATGTAGCATTGTTACCTCTCTTCTTTCCTCTTTCCTTTCTCTCTTTTATTCCTTCTCTCATGCCCTAATTGTCTCTATGCTCACATTGCCAACATTTGTCCTCGTTGGTGATTTTCTATTGTCATTGGCTCTCATTCCCACCTCTTCCTTCACTATGTGATCCACCAGTGTCATTTCCTTCTCTCTTCCCTTACCATCTTTTCTCATTCCATGTCCTTCCCATGTTACAATGTTTTTTTTAAGCCAAATTTCGTTAATTTAGTTAAATTTTTAAAAAAATTAAGAAATGTATGCTAATTTTTTTCATTTTAATATAAAATTAAAATTTTAATAACCCAAGTTATGATTGGTACAATGTCTTTTTAAGCCAAATTTCATCAATTTAGTTAAAATTTTAAATTAAGAAATTTATGCTATTTTTTTTTTTGTTTTATAATAAAAATAAAATTTTAATAACCCAATTTATGATTGGGCCAAGCATAACAAAAAATAATAACAATACAAGCATAACAAAAAATAATAACAATACAATACTTACATTATTATTTTTTTTTAAATACAACTTAGCTTTAGAGCAAAAAAAATACAAGTTGGATTTACAGTAAACCAACCTAGATCCATCTTAGCCTAGATCCTTCTTAACGTAGATCCATATTTACTCTAGATCTATCAAGCCCAAAGAGAGATATAAAATATCTCGAGGTGCAAACCTTTCCTCAAAGAGGTTTGCACCTCAAGAGATTTGATCCCTCTCGAGACTTGATAGATCCAAGGTTAAGATGGATCTAGGCTAGTTATAGTTATGCATAATTTTATACTTTTCCCCCAAATTTAAAATTTTTATATAAATACATAAAAATATTACTATAGGTTGATGCTTGTCCTTGACATGATATGTGCTAAAGGAGGCACATGTCTTGTCGAGGTAGTTATCTTATATGACAGTTGCCATATTCTATATGGATGCATGTTGAGGAGGATGGATTCTTGGTAAGAAGGTTGAGTTACATTATCACGAGGAATGTTAGGCATGAGAAGTAAGAGTGCTTGGCCCCAGGCGCATCAGGACCATGTGGCACACAAGTGGAGGTAGAATGCTTGGATTGAGGTAGTCTTGCTTGGAGGGTGCTCCACTAGAGGGTTTTTGTGGACCAAGTTACATGCATATGGAGGATGAGAGTTGAGCTTGGGAGCCCATATTGAAGAGCATGTAGCCTTGTGATGAAGAGTGCTTGTCATGTGGAGGCTTAAATTGGAGAGTACTCCACTTGGGAAGTGGTTCCCAACCAAATAGTGACATGTGTACTCTATTGGTAGAAGAGTGATCAACTTTTGGATCTATTCTAGTGACTTAGAGTATGTTTTTGTGGACCTAGTCTATTTTTCTAATGTTGACCTTCCCTGACTATCTTATAGAAAGGAAAGAGAGAGCCTTTTATTATGAACTATTCAAGTATGTACCTATAATATTGATGTAATTGTTTGGGATTCTTTGTTCTTGTGTGATATAAGAGTTGGAAGACTTAGGGGTTGTGCGAAGTAACCCTATATAATACTTGGAGTGTTAGGGTTTGTCTTGAATTATGGGTGTGAGCTAGACCTAGGGTTTGTGGGATGAAACCCTAGATAAATATTTTTAGTGCTTGGATGCAAGAGGAATTTGTGTGATGTACAATTGGGGATTATCCTTGAGAAATTATGTGATGTAAGTGGGAGATCCAAGGGTGGACTTCTTGGTGTAGATGTTAGCTTGTTGTGGAGCCTTTGGTGTGGCTAGATAGCTTGGCCATATGCCTTGCTAGGATTTCATATTTCTATTTAAGGTTTGTTATTGATGGTAGATTCCCTAGCTAAGGTTGGGAAAGAAATTGGAGAATCATTTCTTGGGATGAATTGAAGGGATTTCCTCTAGTAGCTTCAAATGAGAAAATTTATTTTGCTTTGTCTTCATTTGTGTAACATTTGTACTATATTATTTCCATCCTAAATCTATATGTTGCGGATCTAAAAAACCAGACTTTGATTTCTCATTTTGGGAGGGACTCTTAGGAATGAATCAAGTGAATATGGGGCCTATAGACAAAAGGATTAAAGCATGTGGCTAAAAACCACGGTGTTGGTGGTTCAAATCTCTCCTTTCGCACCTTGAAAGGGGACAAAAGGGAGGTCCTTTCACGATAGGGAGATTATTATCGGGATAGTGGATGCAAAGATGTGGAACTTAGTCTTCACAGGGGGTCCTTTTCCCAAAATTATTCTTGGTGTTCCCAAGAGTAACCAACATACTCATTTCTGACCTCATGTAAATCTTCCTCCTTTCCCACCAGACTTGAGTAAAGTATTAGTAGAAACCATACATACATTGCTCATCATTAAGACACTTGTTATTGGATTGTGGCCTCTTTGTTAATACTTTCATGGCTGTTATAACGAGTTTACTTGTTGGGACAATTGAGATAAAATGTTTTGTGTTTTAACATGCCTAGATGAAATTAGAAATCAAATTTAGTGTTGTTACAAATTCATTATAAAATTAATTTTTAGATCTATGTGTTGGTTGAGATTGTGCTCTGAGGACTATGATATTCATCTATCCTTAAAGTATACTTTTAGTGTTTATCTTCTTGATCTTTCCTCGTGAAAAGTTTGGACATAATTGATGTATTATTTTTTGTAATAGAATTTCAAATTCAACAATAGGACTAAAAGTCCTATGAAATAGATCCATGGAACCTCAAGTAAATGAGGTGAAATTTCTGGAGTGTATTAAAGTGTATATTTTTAAAATTTCTACAACACCTACAATAGTTGAAATCAAGTTTTTAAGATGTATACTACTTACAACAAGAAGGGAAATTTTGCACCCAAATGGTTAAGACCTTACACCACCACCGAAAAATTATGTAATAGAGCCTACCATGCCTTGTAGACCCTGACATAGATCCTCTAAAGGAACTTGCCAAATTTGTTTATCTTGTTCCTTTCTTGTCTTGAGACCATCATCCTCTTCCCTCTTCTCTCCCAACTTTTTTTCCCTTCCTTACTTCCTTCCTCATATCTAATCTTCTAATTTCCCCTATACCAAAGATGCTCGACACAAGTATCACCTATGATCCTACCCATTCGCTAGTAGACTTGAGATAGTTTGTAGTTATAATAGTCTCAAAGGATCTCTTTATTGGATATGGTTCACCAAGTTTAATCAAGCCTCGTCTTGGAATGGGACCTTTTAAGGGACAACTTGAGTCTCTTTGATATTCGTGTTAGCTATTCCCAACCTGAATAAATCTATAGTGACTTATTTCTCCTCCACTTAGCCTTTTGTCTCTCCCCTCTCTCTTTTCCCCTTTTGACCTCCTCTTCAATGATTCTCTTCCTCTAGGTGGTTCTCTTATGTAGGGCCTAATTCAAGATGATTTCTCCCTAAAGCATTGATTGTATCACCCCTTTATCCTTACTCCCTCCCTAAGATGTTGGTCTTGATTTCCACCTCATGTAAAGTGTAACAACTACAAGATTACTTCCTTAGTGCCAACATTTATCCTCGTTGGTGATTTTGTATTGTCGTTGGCTCTCATTCCCACCTCTTTCCTTCACTATGTGTTTGCTCATTCCCTGTCCTTCCCATGGTACAATGCTTTTTTTAAGCCAAATTTCATCAATTTAGTTAATTTTTTTTTTTAAATTAAGAAATGTATGCTATTTTTTTTCATTTTAATATAAAATCAAAATTTTAATAACCCAAGTTATGATTGGAACAATGTCTCGTTTTAATCCAAATTTCATCAATTTAGTTAAAAAAATTTAAAAAATAAGAAATTTATGGTAATGTTTTTCATTTTTATATAAAAAATAAAATTTCAATAACTGAATTTATGATTGGGCCAAGCATAACAAAAAATAATAACAATAAAATACTTACATTAAAAATTTTTAAAAAATACAACTCATATTTAGAGTAAAAAAAATACAAGTAAACCAACCTAGATCCATCTTAGCCTAGATCCTTCTTAACCTAGATCCATCTTAACTCTAGATCTATCAAGCCCTGAGAGAGATATCAAATATCTCGAGGTGCAAACCTTTCCTCAAAGAGGTTTTCACCTCAAGAGATTTGATCCCTCTAGAGACTTGATAGATCTGAGATTAAGATGGATCTAGGCTAGTTATAGTTATGCATAAGTTTATACTTTTCCCTCAAATTTTTTTTTTTTTATATAAATACATAATAAGGTTTTTCAATATTCTCACCAAATCCATGATTGTGAATCTCAATTTTTTAATGAACATTCACTACATATCAATGTTTAAGTAAAATGGATAACGTTTAAGTAAGAATGGATTGGATACTCAAGGAATACCATATATTATGAATTCAAGTCATGTAAAATATTTGTATTGAAAAAAAATAAAATTTGTTGACATATTTTAACATATAAATGGTGTATCATGTTATATATTGGTGTCTATAAAATTTGCCATGTATTTTTAAAGATATATTTCATTATCATTACCTTTTGCTGTAAATTTTCTCTAATTTATATGAAAGTTTTATTTTTCCTCTAAATATTCTACTATGAGTCTTTTTTTCTATTTTTGTTCTATGATGTACATATGACACTAATGCAATGTGTTCTCTCCAAATTTTAAATGCAATAACAAGTGGTTATCACTTAAAGGTAAATGTTACATTTTAAAAAAATAAAAACATTGCTATAGAATAACATTGCTATAGAATTGGTGTTGCATTTTCCCTAGCTAGGGGCAAGTATGTTGCAAACACATAGTTTGGTTTGGCACTAAAATTACCATGCAATATCATTCAAATGCTGCATGTTTGATTTAATTTCAACATTTATTTTCATGATTCAATAATTATTCCTATTAGAGAATGTTGCTTCATTTTATTTCAACATTTATTTTCATAATTTAGTTATTATTTGTATTAGAGAATGTTGTAGTGTAGGTGGATAGTTTGTATTACAAAAATAGTAGGGAGGGTCATGGCCAAATCTACAAAATGAAAATAATTATATCTTACCTTAAATATTGATTAAGCAAAAAAATATACATCAACATACACATTCTCCATTCCAACATCAACTAACAACTTCTCCTTCTCAAAGTTAGCTTTAGGGTTGAAGGCACCTAGGTCATATTCTAGTTCCAAATCTAGAGAGCCTTGTGTGTTCCAATTACCCTCCCTAAGAGAGGTCTTTCCACCAACAAGAATCCTCAACATAATAAGATGAAACAAAAAAGGCTAAGGTAGGTCATTATCTTACCACCTAATCACTACAAAAAACTGACATACTAACTAAGTTACATGTATTTTTTCGATGAATCTCCATGAAAGCATCCACTTCTTTTTTTCCATCCATGGTGATCTATAATATAGTTCACTTAAAAAAAAATTCCTCTCACTTATCTCTTGAGTATAGTACAAGGTGTAAGAGAATACATAAACAAGACAACAAGCCTTCAAAGAAAAAAACAAAGTGGAAGCCAAAGATCCTTGTTAAATTAGAAGTTCAAGATGAGAAGTTCAAACATTATAAAAATAACATGGAAAAACATTTTTTTTGAAAGAGTGGAGTAGCGATTATGAAGATGACAAGTTCAAACATTATAAAAATAACATGGAAAAACATTTTTTTTGAAAGAGTGGAGTAGAGATTATGTGATTTGAAATTTTCAAATGGTAAACTATGATTGTTTTTTATTGGAAAAACATTTTTTTAAAAACAAACCATCAATTTTCATGAAAAGAGTGGAGTAGAGATTATGTTTTTCAAATTTCAAATGGTAAATGATAATTGTTTTTTATTTGGTCCAACCACCCAAAACAACAACAAAAAAATCACTTTCAATACTAAACTTCCATTTAATATCATATAAACACACTCGTCTGTGAAAAGGAAGAACAGAAAAGAAAATATGTGAATTTACATATAATTCAAAAAATTAACTCTAATACACCTCCAATATCCTTGGAATTCGTCAACCCCCACTGATTCGACGTTCGAGAGAAAAAAAAACCTTGACCAAGATATTCCAGACACTCAACATTCCAAACAACGGAGGACTCGGGCAACCATACTTCACAGTCCTCAGTTGTTCACTGATATCCAAAGTCCAGTGTCAGAGACTAACTCACTGATCTCTCAAATCGTTATTGCAATATAAGAACTGTTTACCTAAAAGACCAACAATCTTGATCAAAAGAAAGGAAAGCCTACAAAATTATTTAACTTTATCTTGATCCCTCCAAGTCTTAACAGTTATAGAAATCTCTCTCTCTCAGAAAAATTGTGATTTATTTCCGGTACGAGTCGAAGGCAGACTTAGTCGACCTCCTCCATCTTGCTTTCCTCCTGGACGGAGGCGTCCTCTTCCAGGGGTGGTATGTCTGCGTCCAGCTCAACGGTGGTGTCGTCCTCGATGCTGAGGCCGAGCTTCAACATCCTGTGTATTCTGGCAGCCAATGTGTTTGGCTCCTTCAAACTGAACCCCAAGGTGAGCAGGGCGGTCTCATACAAGAGCATCACCAGATCCTTCACTGATTTGTCGTTCTTGTCGGCCTCGGCTCTCTTCCTCAGCTCCTCCATGATAGAGTTCTTAGGGTTGATCTCCATCGTTTTCTTGCTGGACATGTAGGATGACATGGAGCTGTCTCGGAGGGCCTGGGCCTTCATTATTCTCTCCATGTTCGCCGTCCATCCATATTCGCCCGTCACCAGACAGCAAGGAGAGTCCACTATGCGATCCGACACCACTACCTTCTCCACCTTGCCACCCAAGATGTCCTTCATCACTTTGCATAGGCTCTCAAACGCGGCTTTCTTCTCTTCCTTCTTCTTCCCTCTCCTCCTTCAACTCCTCCAGCTTCAGCCCTTCTTTCGTGGCAGACACCAGTTTCTTCCCATAGTACTCCTTCAGCTGCCCTATGAGCACAATGTCATGGGACGCAGCAGCACAGTTGGTGACGCTGGGAAATTGGACTCTTCTCATACAGAACGCAGGAGTGTCCGCCATGCACATGACTGTGACATATTATAACACCGTCATCATTTTCGACATGACCAACTTTGGTTCTTCGCTGCTGATGCTCGACAAGGGTCGATGCCGTGACAATCCGCAGGACGAGGCTCTTACGCACGACTGTTGGGTCCATTCCATCGAATACAACGTGGTCACCAACACGATCAGACCTCTCATGATTTTCACCGATCCCTTTTGTTCATCCGGTGCCTTCGCCGCCAATGGGACGCTAGTTCAGACGGGTGGTTGGAGGGACGGGGTGAGGGTAATACACAACTTCGTCCCCTTCTCGAATGAGGTTTGTGAATGGAATGAATCGCAGTCTCCCAATCTCGCCGGCAACCGATGGTACGCCTCCAACTAGATCCTTCCTAACAATCGCATCATTGTCGTGGGGGACACCCACGAATTTACCAACGAATTCATTCCGAAAAACCCCAGTGAGGGAACCTTCAACCTGCCTTTTCTATCTCAGACACGAACCAGCGCGCAGGTGGAGAACAATCTGTACCCATTTCTTCACATGTGCTTAGACGGCAACTTGTTAATCTTCGCCAACAGGGACTCCATTCTTCTGGACTACAAGAACAACGTGGTGGTGAAGGCGTATCCGACGATACCGGGGGACGGCCCTAGAAACTACCCTTCCACAAGGTCTTCTGTCATGCTTCCTCTCTCCGCCTCCGACGGTTTTAAGAAGGTCGAAGTCCTCATCTGCGGGGGATGCCCCAGATCGAAGTTCGTAACGAGCTCTTTCTGCTATAACTGTTCGAATTCCCATGGACGTAGAGAGACAGTGCTTAGAGCCACGCTTTCAAATACCTGAGCAAGATACCAATCGCGGATTCAAATTTCAACCCGCCTCTGGAGCCCGCTTCTTTACAAGTTCAAATTTTTCAACGGATACGCATGGATCCATTCCATGGGGCATGGCATGGCAGTTGGATGGCTAACTATGCATGAATTACATCTCATTGTCATCGAGCGCTGGGATTGAGGGACGACAGAGGTTTGTGTCACGGTAACAGTGTTTGGGCGAGTGGAGTCGGTAGCTGGCCAGAGCTCTGACATGATCGACGACGGGAGTCCGGACATGGAAAACGGCTGCCGGCAAAGGTTCAAAACGTTTGGGTTTTAGCTTACGCCGTTTACAAATCCAGGAGCGGAGGACGAGAGAAGGTTATCACAAAATTATGACAAGGGGAGGTTTTGTAAGGTGCTAGAGCCATA
>JASDQU010294073.1:2189-14252 GCA_032191745.1 Picea mariana | reverse complement strand
GTTGCAGCCAGAGAAACCAGGGTGGTAGGGTGGTGCAAGGGAGAAAAAGTGTTCTCTGTTATATAGGTTGGAGCCTGTGTAACTAGAAGTTGGTGCTTCCATCCAATAGGTGTTGGAACATTAAGGGAGTTGGTGCTTCCTTCTAGTGGGTGCTAAAGAAACCAGAGAGTTGGTGCTCTCAAACAAGTTGCAGCTTGTAAAATAGAGGTAGCAGCCTCACATTGAGTTGGTGCTCAATTATAGATGATGTACAAAACTTAAAAGACTGCCTATCATTTCGAAGAAGAAGAGGTTTTCTCCCTTTATGGGTTTCCTCGTGAAAAATTTGTCTCTGTGTATACCTTATGTGTGACTGATGCTCATTAATTTTATTGTCCATATGTTGTATAATGTTGATGATCACTTGAAGAAAATTTAAGAATCGTTTAATAGACTTAAAATTGTTTAAGCACAGTGACAACTGATTCACCCCCCCTCTCAGTTGTCTTAGTAATTTCAACACTTCCATGGTGTCAAATTTGTGTTCTAATTTTTCAATGTGGGAATTGGTAGAGCCAATCTCAAATGTCATATGTTCGATGGAGGCATGGGCTTGATTGATGTAAGATTGGAGGTCTTGGTAGTGAGTGGTGGCCATTTGGAGATGGTAAGTGTGGGGAAGGAAAAATGGGTGGGTGGGACCACAAAAAAGGACTTATAAGTGATAGGTACCACAATGATTAGTGCGATAAGGGAAATAAAATGGAATAGGCAGAAAAATAGGGAAACTGGGAAGGGATCGAGTCCACTAAAACAAAAAGGATTAAAAATGAAGGGTATGAATACAATCAGGGAGAAAAGGGGAATCCAATGGAATAGGTCTCAAATAAGTGTGTCGGAATTTTTTTTACTTTTTTTTCTCTTGTAGAGTTATACTTCGGCTTGGAGAATACTGTAGTGATGAAATGCCCAAATGCTTAAAAGGAAAAAAAGTGTAGTAATTTTGCAACTTGAATGCAGGAGGCACAATTGCACGGAAATAGATCTTGTCTATTCTATTTTGTTTTCATCCCAAGGGTTAGGGTATTTAAGGGTTCTATAGTCAAGGGTTTTCCCTGTGCTATAGCTCTCTAATATACATGCAAGGTCCAACAATATTACTCGGTCCAATATCTCAAGGCACCAACTAAGGAGGCTAGACCGTGCCCTTAGCCGTACTACCCAATTACCCAGGTACTAGAGAGTACTTCCTCAGTGTTGTTCTTGGTGGCACTATAGCAATTAGGCGACCGATCAGTTTATCTATGGAGGGATTCAAGAGATCTACGTCGATCTGTATATAGGTGTTGTATGATGCGCTACCACTCCAAGGGGTACCAACAGGGGTTACAAGGGTGGCCAACAAATGTGCGCTTAAGTACCAGTTGTATTTCCTATGTGTATGAATCCCTGACTATAGTTTTATGCACATAACAACATATTTCTATAGCTTTAAGACGCCAGAATATGTCTCTACCCTAAAAAAATTAACCCACAATTGTCTGTCGAGGAAAGTGCTCTGATACCACTTGTAAAGTACCATATCTGTTGTATTAGTAGAATAGATAAATAATGCAGAGAATATCACTGAGATAGCAACAAAATACTAAAATATTGTAGAGATAATAGTGGAACAACAAATTATATGGAACCATAACACCAAAATTATACCTTTATTGATAGGAAACAATGTTCACTTTCCTCTTCGAGTGGGAAACCTCCAATAGAGAAGAGATCTATTACAATAATTTTCCAAGACAAAACTTCTCATACCCTCTACTCTTATTTATACTAAATCTATCTATCCCAAAGAACAATCTAGAGGAAGATCCATCTAGAAGCAGAAGCTTCTATTAGGCAAGGATGCTTTTAGGGGCCAAATTTCACTCATGGGCTAATTTTCCATGGTTTTTCCAAAAATGAGATTCGTTATTTTAAAAATGATTCGCCCAAATTCTATAGGATAGAATTATTTTACATTAAAAATCACCAAAATTGCATAAATATATATATATATAAAATACTTAGAAATTTGAATATTTTTACAAAAATATCTCCAAACATTTATAGTTTATATATGAAGGATTAGTAATATTTGCCAATATTTCTACATTTTAAGATAAATTCCCATCCTTAAAATCATCCCTGCTATTAGGTCTTCTTACAATTGAATTATTCCTCCTTATTGTTAGGCCTTATTAATATTGACCTTTATTACATGGAAATATATTATTCTACCCACTTGAGGGGTTAAGTAGGTTAGGTCCCTAACAATGAGTGACTCAGGATGAGTCACGATGTCAATGTTGGGGGCTTGTTGGTGCAGGCCAATTTTAAGAAAAATCGAAGAAATTTTGAAGGAATCAGAGTAGCACCGAAAAACAGGGGAGCACATTAGAAATAGAAGAAAAGCAGTGCCGGAAAAAGAGGGAAAACCCGCACCGAGAAAAGTAGATACAAAGTGGACATGCATTGACTTGGAGAAATGGTTGGATCTAGGACCACCCATGAACAAGTCAGCTGGAAAGTGGATAAACCTAATCTTTTTAGAGTTAGGGTTTTTGTAAGGTCTTTGTCCTAGTTTTGTATAAGTAGAATGTATTAGGACCATGAAAGGGTTCGAAGATCGGGATTTTTTGAGTTTGTAGGTATTGTCGAGATTGTAGTGAATATTCTTGTGAGTAAGAGGTCTAACGAAGAGACCATGGTGATCTGTGGAGATCGGGTGTAATGAAGAAAGGATTGTATAGTGTGCAACAATACATGTTTACATGGAGATGAATAAAGATCCCAGCGAAAAATCTTTGTGGGCGTAGCCCCAGGGGGGGGTGAACCACGGTATATTTGTGTCTTTATGTGACTGTATGTAGTATTTGTGATTGCATTACTTTGATAAGTTTTTATGATGAATATGATATATGATAAAGGAATGAACACTACATAGTAAGGATAAGCCAATGGAACCTATAGAGCGTGGATGTGTGTGGACCACATGATTGTTTTCCCCAAAACCACATGCATGAAAGAAGTTGGTGGGACAAACAATTCAAACAATTTCACTCAACGTGGCATGAAATCCTACTCTCTAAAGGTGACAATAGGCATGTTTTAACTCCTAAAAACACAAATGAGTGAGAAAGAAAACTTTAATAGTCTAATTGGGGAGGATTTTGATCCAAATCCCTAGTATGGTTACCAATTGGTTGGGTTATTTTTGTCACTTGGGTGAGAAAAAAGAGGTCACTTAACTATCTAGTTGGGTAGCAAGACAGAAAAATAGTTTGTTAGTTGATTAGTGTCTCAACTAAGTAGAAAACAAGAAATGAACAACAAAGAAAATAAAACTAAACCAAGCATGTAACAACTAAAATTGATGCAAGAACTAGACACAAGGAATAGCTACGAAATGAGATTGATCTTTGAATTGATAACACCTTGGAGAAATATGGGAACTTATGAGTCCCATATTCCTCCTTGTGAAGACTCTTGAGTCCCCAAATACAAATATTTCTCTCTTTTAACAATGGTTGAAAAGGAAAATACAATGGTGAAGAATTGATAGTTGAACTTCTCAAGAGGAGAGAGGTGCAACACTTGCTATGAATTCTAAAAGAGTTATAGAATAAATATGGCTTCTCAAAGACAAATTGAACAACATAACAATACTCAAATTGATTTTTTTTCTTTGCATACAATGGCCCTTTATTTATAGGAGGATGGAAAACTTTTTCCAAATTAGTTTCCAATGTGAATGGGAGACCTTTGGAGGTACCTTCCATCCCTTTCAGTGATCCCAAGGTAGAATTTGGGGGTGATTTTGGGTATGGGGGAAGATACACTCCATCCCAGAAGTGGTTAAATCTTGACAAAAATCATTAATGTCTCGTTTTTGCATCTGTGCGGGTCTTCCAACTGTCATTCGCACGGATCACACATTGTTCATGTTGTACATTATGTTATCCCATGTGGATGTTCTTATAGTTTTGTTCTTAATTTTCCAAACTGAGTGTAATCCTTCCATATTTATTGGGAGTATGTTGTGCTTGTGCTTACTATTTCTTCATCCATTGTATGTGTTTGTGGTGAGCAATTTTTCGATGATAACAATAGGTTTTTTTTTGAAGGAAAACATGGTGATAAAAAAATTCAACAAGGTTTTTTCTTTGAAGGATAGACACAAAATGATGGTTTTCTTGACAATTCCTAGGTTGATATGTTTTTTTGCAGCTAATCCTATAGAAACAAAGCCTCTAGAAATTGATTTCTATAGGAACTGTGTAAATTAGAATTCTACAGGATGTGTTTTCAAAGACTCGCAAGAAAATCTTTGGTGATGAAAGGATTTGACCAGAGGTTTGTTGAACATAGGAACTCAGACAACAACTATGGATAATTTAACCAAGGAGAGTTGGTTTGAATTTTATCACAAAGCTCTACATGATTGTGACTATGAAAAAAGTAGATTTCTACAGGATGCAATTTTCTTGTTGTTCAAGAAACATAAAACCTTCCTACAAATTACCATAAGTAAAAAATATATAGAGATTGAAGTAAATGTAGAAAATACTTGAGTTTAAGGTTCTTCCTCTTCCTATGGTTTCACGGTTAATGTAGTGATTCTTGTAGCATCCTCAAGTTATATGAATAATTCTTTTGCTTTCCTTCCTCACATGCGAGATCTCCTTCTTGCTTCCATACAACTTGAACTATTCCTTCCTTCCAATTTGAAATGGTTCTCCGATTTTTCTAACTTTGATTTATGCCCCCAAATATCATATTGGATTGTTTTCTTTTCACGATAGTCTACTTGATGTTTTCATAATTCCTTAATTTGTTCTTTTAACTCAAAGTAATGAACCTCCACTTAAACCATTTAATATCCACATGTTAATTCGAATCTTTCCACGAATTATTCCATGCATCACTGACAAGATGTGAACGTCCTTGTTTTCATCACCTTGTAGATTTTATGAATGATTGACCATATGAAATAATCATAGATATATATGTATGAGGCTTAATTAAATGTGGATAGGATAGATAGTTATGTTACCTTTGTTTACCTTTTCATGCACATAAATTTTATTTTTGCAGCCAGTTGGAGGTGGTTTGTCTTCTTGATGGTGCATGGAGATTCTTTTGATGTCCTCCTCAAGATAATATATGAAATTTATTGGGATATCATGACCTCCAATCATGTTACATGATATAGAGCATCCTGTAGATTTTTTTCTATTGTGTTGAATATTTTCTACAGGATAAAGAGTATCCTGTAGAAGTTGATTTTTTCTATCCCGAGGGTGTATCTGATGAAAAAAACATGGTTGGAGAAGGTGGATCTATTTCTAATATTTATCATTGAATTTTTTATGTTGGCCTTGACTCTTATTTCCTTTCATTGTTTGTAGAAATGGCCTTGTTATTTTGATCTTGTAGAATCATGCAGGTTGATCCTGTAGAATAACCTTGTAGACTGTTTTTATTGAAATAAAAGGATAGAATCAAGCATGTTGGATATGGAAAGTGGTATATATGATGAAAATAAAAAACATGGATTTTTATATGGATATGATCGAAAATGTTATGTATGAATGATGAAAATCATTAATGGAAAATTAAGAATTCTTACTGTCCTTGCTCAGTTTTATTTTTGTTAACTATTGATTTTATTCCAGTGCAGATGGTTGTAGTAATGAATTTCTTGGTACCTGCAAAAATAAAATGTTATTACAAAAATTTTATTTTCATGTTTTCTCTCTTCTTGTTTTTTTTATATTTTTCTCAAGGTAGAAGTGTCATCACTGGTTTTCACTGATGCCTTTCCTCATCAAGCCTATGAGAGGTTTTCTTGATGAGGATATCCATTTATTATTTAGATCTGAGTCGACCTCCATTAGAGGTTTTCACCCTCAAATCTATCCTAGATTCCTTTGRAAGGTTTTCATCCAATATTTTAATTCTTTTTTTTTCATATCTCTTTATTAGGATGGATTGAGAGAATTTCTTCTATAAATCACATCCAAATTTTGTTCCCTCGTTGTTGTTGGGAATAATTCTTTTGTCAAGGGCTTATTGTAAGTCTTTATTATGAATCCATTCACCAGTAGGGGTATTTCTTCTCCATCAATGKTTTTGATCTACAATGAACCATTATCATTAGATGCTTCAATAATGTAGGGTCATATCCACCATGTAATCAACTTCCCTTTGAAGTCCTTAAACCTTGATTCATATAAAAGATCCCAATGCCCTTCTTTGAACTTCATGTACTTAATAATATTTTCATGCCAGTATTTTCTTTGTTGTTGAACTACTTCATTGTTGAAGAGGGATTGAATCCTGTGCTCATCTAATACATTCAATTAGCTCAATCTTTCTCTTTGTGTTGACTAGAAATCCATGTCTAATTCAATTGTTTTTTTCAATGTATGATATTCAAATTAAATAGGGAGCATGGATTTATTACCATAGAATAATTTAAAAGGATTAATCCGTCTGGTAGTTTTCCATGCAATGTTTTATGCCCATGATACTTTTGTGAGTTTGTTTCACCAATCTTTCATCTTCATGCTCAATATTTTAGTGAGGATATTTTCTAGCTCTCGGTTGTGACCTCATCTTGCTCATTTTCTTGAGGATGGTAGGTTGTTGACTTTCTATGGCAGATGTTATGTTCCTTTATGATCTCTTCAATGAGTCTTGATTTAAATTGAGAGCCTTGATCAGTGAATATCTCCCTTGGATAACAAAACCTTGATAATATGMATTCTTGGGAAAATGCAACTACAGTTGATTCTATAGCATCCTCCATGGCCCTTAATTAATCCCATTTTGTTAGATAGTTGGTGTACACCAATATGTGTTTATCTTTTCCTGATGGAGGATCAAGTGGTCCTATGAATTCCATACCCCACTTGTCACATGGCTCCAATGATACTTGGCGTTGTAAAGGAATCTCATTCCTCCTTGTTGGTTTCCCCATTCATTGACATTCATCACAAAGTGAAATGTATTGCTAAGCATATATATGTAGGGTTGGACAATAATATCCAAGTTGTAAGATCTTATAAGTTGTATGTATGGATGCACAATAAACTTCACACGGTTCATCACGAAAATCATGTAGGATATCATGAACCTCATCTTCTCTTATGCATCTCCTCAAAATCGAGTTTAGGCAAAGTTTGAACAAATAGCCTACAACATAAGTGTAGGATGAACTTTTTCAGACAATATTGCATCTCTCCCTATAGGAGAAATGTTGAGTGAACTTTCCTATTGTTAGATAATTTGATATATCAACAAAGGGATTTTTTGATATGGGAAATAGATGTTCATACAGAAACCTATCATCGATCATGCCTTCTTCATTAGGGCTAGTCAATGTGGATAAAAAAATATGCAACCACATTTTTCTTTCCAGCATTATCAAGAAATATTATATCAAACTGTTGTAATAATAGAAACCATCTAATCATCCTACCACTAATATTAGGTTTATTCATCAAGTATCTAATAGTAGCATGATATGTATGTACAAAAAATTTATACCCTATAACATAATGTCTAGATTTATTGAGAGCATGGACAACTTCTAAAAGTTCTTTCTTTGTAATAGTGTAGTCGATCTCTACACCAGCCATATTTTTTCTTATGAAATAAATTGCATAGGGTTTTTTGTCTTCATTTTTTCATAAGAATGCCCCTACAACTTTGCCTGGCACGTCAGTGTGAATGTGAAATGGAAGATCCCAATTGGGACGTTCTAATATAGGAACAGTTGAGAGATTTTATTTTACTGCCTCAAAATCTTGTTGGCAGTTCAGGGTCCAACAATAATCTACATCCTTGGGCAGAAAGTTAAAGAGAGGAGAGGCTATATTACTAAAATCCTTGATGAACCTTCTATAGTATCTTGTATTCCCAAGAAATCTTCTTACATGTTTTGGTTTCAAATGGGTATGAATTAAAGTGATGATTTTGATCTTAACTTTATCTACTCCAATCCCTCTGGAGGACAGACAATGTCCTAAAACAATCCATTCATTCATAAATGTATTACATTTTTCATTGCTAAGGGATAGATTCATTTCTCTACATCTTTGGAGAACCTCATATAGATTATCCAAGGCTTAATTAAATCAATTTCCATTAGGTTAAAGTCATCCATATAAATATCAACTTTATTAGGGATGATTTCTAAAAAGATGTTGAGAATTGCTCTTTGAAAAGTGGTTGGGGAATTATACAAACCAAAAGGTAAGAATTTGTATGCAAATGTACTGTAGGGGAAAGTAAAGGTGGTCTTTTTGTGATCCTTAGGACTGATCTAAATAAGGTTGTATCCACTAAAACCATCCAGAAAGGAAATGTATTGTTTCCCAACCAAGAAATCCAAAACTCGGTCAATAAAAGATAGGGGTAAATGGTCCTTTCTGGTAGCCTTGTTTAACTCTTGATAATCCACACATATCTTCCACTTCCCATTCTTCTTTGGTACAATAACTATAGGAGAGACCCTTTCATTTTATGAAATAGGATACATGAATCCAACATCAAGCAATTTATAAAGTTCTTGTTTAACTATGTCTTTCAGTGCAGGGTTCATCCTTCTTTGGGGATTCCTAACAGGTTTTCAGTCCTCCTTGATGTAAATATGGTGAGTACCAATAGAAGGGTGGATTTATTTCATATCTTTATAACCCCATGCAAAATCTTCAATATTTATTTTCAACACACCTAATAATCTTTGTTCTTGCTTACTAGTAAGTTTATTGTTGATTTTGATTGCTTTTGTAGGGATGATCTCTATGGTTTTGAGATTTGGATATTTTATTTTACTAGTGAATAATTTTGTCTATAATTATATGTTATTTTCAGCAGGAATTTTAGATCTATTATCATCATTTATCCCTTCTATTTTCACATCCTTTGGATATTGATTTTGCATAAAYTTTTCAAGGAAAGTGTCCTCATCMATTCTATTATCAGTAAAGGATGTTTTTATTATATATATGGGATAGGAAACTTTTTTTTTAAGGTTTTCTTCCTCTTCTAACCACATACGAATATTTTTTGTTATCAAAGGTTGTGCAGGAGGATAAAGAACAATATGGTTTTAGGATAAGCCATCAGTGATAGTCATACATCCTTCTCTATAAAAATTGTATGCATTTGTTGTGGCCAACAAAGGCTTTCCCAAAATTAGAGGATATTCATTTGATTGAGACTTGGTTTGAAGGACTAGGAAGTTAGTAGGGTACTCCCAAGAATCGATGGAGATTATGATACCTTCCAACATGCCTTTAGGTTTGACTGTAGATTTGTCTGCTAGTTGCAGGATAGTTGGGGCATCTCTCAGAAATATTTGAAGGTTGAGTCTTAACATAGTATTCTTAGTCATAACATTGATATCAAACCCTATATTAATAATATTATTCTGGACCAAGGTGCTATTAATATGCACATTTACTAAGGGACTCCCTGGATCCAAGTATTTAGGTACAATAAACTTCCCAACCATAAGGTTAGCTAATCTTCCTATGACATTTATGGTAGGAGCATATTTTACTTTTCTCCCTGGTCTTCTAATGCATTCTTCCTTGATGTATTTTTTGAAAATGGGCACATCCTTAAGAGCTTGTTAGAGAGGTATCTTTATGCACAAATTCTTAATCTCTCCTAAAATTTATTTTTCCTCATATGTATAAGTTTTCTTTTCTTGTAATATTTCAGGGTAAGGAGGGTTTTTGGTTGAGGTGAGGTAATATATTTTTTCTCATATTCTACATTCCCTATGAGCTTATGTTGGTGTTGCAAAAAATAATTCCAGATCTGTGATTTATCTCTTGTAATTCCACAGAATAAGTATGATAAGTTATATCATTGTTGTGTATAGGTTGAACTTGCTTGTTGTTTAGATTTGGAGCAGGTTGAGAAGGTAGTTGAGTTTTTTTAGGAGGAACATTATTTTGAGTAGTGTTGTTAGGCTGAGAAAAAGGAGGCAATAATCAAGGTTGAAATTTTTGTGGCCTCCATCCTTGTGGAGGTTGATTCAATTTATTTTTTGGCATGCTAGGAAAAATTTGGTATGGAGGAGGAAATGGAGGCCCTTGGTACTACCAAGGATTTGGATTTTTCCAACGTGATGGGTTATACCATGGTTGAGGAGATATTTGAGAATCATATGCACTAAAAATTTGAGTAGGATTGAATTTCAAACCTATTTGGAATGGTCGTGGTGCTCCAAGCCTCCTTTTATTGATGAAGTATAGTAATTCCACATTCTCCTTTGCTCCTAGAAATGTAGTTTTCAATCCTAGAAAAGAAGGAAATTTGTTAGTTGGGTGATTTCATTCACAAATACCAAAAACATATATAAGTTCTAAAGGGAACTTATTTCTTTGATTCTTTTCAGTGCATTTGGGACAATAAACAACCAATTCCTTCTTTGCTTCCTCCTATTTAATTTTTATATGCAAGGTATCCATTTGTATGCATAAAGTGTGTAAAATATCAATTCCCATGTCCTCTATCAATCCTCCTAATTCATTATTTACATGAGTTGTAGGGTTAGACAGTTGAGATGCCAAACCTCTACTGCTTCTACCTTTCTTTCTAGAGGACCTTGAGTGGTTCTTGAATATTCTTTTGATATCATCATAGTCTAACTGATATATATATTCATTGGATAGGAAATTCAATTTTTCCATCTGATTTTCTCTTACTCCCCTGAGTAAGAAAATCTTGAGTGAGTCTTCATCCAGAGTGCAATTTTGAGCTCTGTTGTAGCTTAGTTGAAATATCTCTTCAAACTCTTTTAGAGATTCATCAGGCCCTTGGGCCATTATAAAAATCCCATCCCTTGTATATCTTTCTTTACAATAGTATGTATATATTTCACCGAAGGTATTTTTCATTTGATCCCAAGTTGTGATACTATTTCCCTCCATGGTCATAAACCATCTTAGAGCTCAATCCTTCATGGTAGAAGGAAAAAGTTTTATCTTTTGTTCATCAATGGTACAATCATGTTTGATGCACATAACTACAAACTTAAACAAGAAAGTGACAGTATCTTCAAAGACAAGCCCATGAAAATGAGGTAAGGTAGAAGGATTAATATTTTTCATCTCGGCTTCTCCATCGAATTCCTTAATAGGGAACTCATATATTTCTTCTTCATTGGCCATGACATGAGGTGAGGAATGAATCTATTCTAAAAGATTTTCAAATTCTCTAACTTAACTTTCCAAGAAATTTTCTACTGTTTCAGGACCAATCTCTGGATTTCCTGGACATGTTTTTGTGGTGGGGGTTTCTGGTAAAACTTTTCTCTTCCTATTTCTAGGTCTATTCATTCATGAAATCAAAAGAAAGTAAAAAACTATTTTTTGTTTCTTGTATATTGTAATGATTCCAAGCCAAATTCTTTCTTGGAATCACTAACTACTACTAATTTATTGAGTTTTTAAGTGCATACAAGATTCATCAACACATGGAGATTACAATATATTCAAGATGTAAAGGCACAAGCAAAGATTTGACCTTTTTATTATGAGCAATGTAAGATCAATACAATAGATGGCCGATCTAGCATAAACCTCAGATGGTCGTACAAGCAATAGATATGAGCTACTAAAAAATGCTCCCAACAATACAAAATGAGCCTCCAAAGGCTCGATATACAATGAAGACTAAATCAAGCAGATCTGAGCCATACTAATGCTCAACCTCCAAGCTGGAAAGTGCCACGTCCTGCTAGAATGATGAAGCCCTGAATAATTCTGCCCTGCTACCAAAAGTGTCCAATCATCCCGAGAAATATGCCAAATGATAGATCGGGCAACTGCAAGGAAAACCCAGATGTCCAAATTCCCAAATCCACTCTCAAACTTCGTAGATCTAAATTCTCCACTGAATGGTGTGCCCCACTAGATGATTGAAACCCTAGATGGTCTGACCCTGATGAAGGAGATCTCCAAATGATCTAAAACTCTCCAAGAATATAGATCGAGTGATGGTAAGAACAACCCAGGTGCCCGA
>JASDQU010294070.1:3020-14250 GCA_032191745.1 Picea mariana | reverse complement strand
GTAGGTTGTATCCCTTCATTTGCTGGATAATAATAAAGGAAGGACCTGGCAATTTCTCTGGTGGACGTAGCCCACACTGGGTGAACCACAGAAATCTGTGTCTCTCTTGTATTGTGTGTCTTCTATGTTTTGTTTCTGCATTTGTTTTACTTTATTGCTCCGCGGTCCTATTTTTCTAACACTAAGTTCCTTCAAGGGACCTCGAAACTACCTACTCTGGCCGTGTTGTCACAACCCTTCCCTTCTCAACAACAGTCCCAATTGGTCATTCATGACCAACCTTCCCCCTCCACTACATCCTATGTATTAATGTGTGCAGGTGATTCAAAGAAGAATGACATCACACTTACCACTTGAGCCAAAGATTATTCTTCCTCCAAAGAGAAGGTTGATGAGATACCTGCTTCGTTGGTCCAACCCTCTCCCACGACTCCACCTACCAACGGTCCTCTTCATCTTGAATGACCGAGCCTAGATACATTTCTTCGCACTCCCCCAAAGGGTGTTGTTCGAAAATCTTCTTTTAATCCTCATGCGCGTGCTGCCTAGAACTACAGTATTGTTGAAAATCTGGCCCAAACACTGTCCACGATGTCAACCCTCGAAGTTCTTTAGAGTTGTCCTACACAACGGAAGGCACTGTTGAAAGCTATTGGTGGAATCGACCCTACCGATACAAATTTAATAATTTTTGACTTGGAAGATCACATTCCAAGGTTACCCCCTCAACTCGCATTCCAAATACAAGTTATTGTCTCCGACAAGTACATTTGTAGAACAGTTATTGATGAGGGTGCCTCTACGTGTGTCATGTCTATTACCTGCTAGAAAGCCATCAACTCTCCTCCCTTAACCGAATCCCACAACATGCTCAAAGCTTTCAATGGCTCTGGTTTTAAGCCTTACGGTGTCCTCCCTTCGTTGCCTATTACTTTAGAAGGCAAAACGGTCAACGTTGAAGTGGAGGTCTTTGACGCTCCTCTCGATTACAACCTTCTACTTGGCCGTAGCTGGATCGATTCCATGTGTGCAGTTGTGTACACTCTTTTCCGTGTCGTACGTTTCCCACATCAAGGAAAAATAATTACGGTAGACCAATTGGCCTTCTTTAACTCTGATGCACGTACCAACAATGTACCTTTCATTGCAAAAACACCCCCTGGATATGAGAATGTCGGTGTCGGTCTTCTTAAAGATTCCTCTTTGATGGGTACTTTCCCCATTCCACCGCCCGATCTTCCACATTCGTTAGTCACCTCGATCAATATGATTTCTACCTTTGTTTGAGAAACCCCTGTGTCTTATGACCCATGGATAGTACCCAACCCCGGTGATCATCTTCATTATGGCGACCAAATGCCTTTGAGTCCGGTCGAATCAACTTATCGAGCCATTCAATCGACAACCCCTTCTACCCCCTCTCTTGGTGATTCATCTCCGGATCCATTCCAGGTCATTTTTCCTATAGATGGGATGATTATGTCTGTTATGTCCATGGAAGACACCCCTTGGGATGATGGACATCATCGTTCCATTCTCTTCCTGGAACAACACACCATTGAAAGTTACCAATGGATCTCGACTCCATCGACCATTGTCGTCATTTATACTGTTCCTGAGTCTACACACAATATGTTTTACGAAGGGAACTTAAGTAATATCTCACCCACGATCCCCCTTGACATATCCGTTAAACTTGGAGTTGTCGAAAATGTGCATATCAGAGCTTCGTGTTCCCATGATGAAGTTGTCACCTGCAAGTCTCTTTTCCAAGAATTTTGTGACATCTTCGCATGGAGCTATGAAGAAATGCCAGGTATTGACCCCTACATTGTTGTACACGAGATTAAGACATACCCAAGTGCTAAACCCGTTCGGCAACGACTTCGTCCGATCCACCCGTGTAAAGCAGCCGCCATCAAGCTCGAAGTTGAGAAACTTCTTAAAGCTGGCTTTATTTACCCCGTGGCTCTAACTGTCTGGGTTTCTAATCTTGTTACAGTTAACAAGAACCAAGGTATTATCCGCGTTTGCGTTGATTATAGGGACATTAATAAAGCTTGTCCTAAAGACAACTTTCCTACCCCTTTTGTTGACCAGATCGTCGACGACTATGCCGGAAGTGAAATCTTCTCATTGATGGACGGTTTCTCTGGATATAATCAAATCAATATCGTACTCGCAAACCAACATAAGACTGCTTTTATTTGTCCTTGGGGTACTTTCGCCTACCAAAAACTACCCTTCGGTTTAAAGAATGTCGGCACAACTTTTCAACTTACTATGTCTTATGCCTTTCATGATATAAAGCACATTGTGCAACCATACCTCGATGACTTACCGGCTCATTCCATGCGCCGTGTTGATCATCCAACACACCTTCGAGCCATTTTCATTTGATGTCGAATTTACCGTATACGCTTAAATCCACACAAATGTGTTTTTTGTGTAGAATCCGACCGACTTTTGGGATTTATTGTTTCACGTCAAGGGATCAAAGTAGATCCTTTGAAGGTCGAGGCAATTCTTAATCTGCCTCCTCCTTCCTCACTCTGCCAATTACAGAGTTTGCAAGGGAAGGAAAACTTTCTACGTCGTTTCATCCCAAACTACGCTGAGTTAACCCTTGGATTTACTCGACTGCTTAAGAAAGGTTCAGAGTTTGTATGGGACACCACTGCCAACAAAGTGTTCGAAGCTTTGAAACTGACTTTAACTCGTACCCCACTACTTTTCCCACCCAATTACAGTCGCGATTATTTCCTTTATCTCGCAGCCTTGGACTCTACCATTGCCATGGTTTTGGTCCAGGAGGATGAGTCTCATGACGAACATGTCATCTATTATTTGAGTCGGAGTCTCACGACTACCGAAACCAAATATTTACATGTTGAAAAACTGGCCTTGGCAACCATCCAAGCTGTCCAACGTTTCCGGAACTATATCCTTTTACGTAAGACCACTGCGATTTCCAACTACAACCCTATGCAACACATTCCTACATGCCAATTGCTAGGGGGAAAATACTCCAAATGGATCATAATACTCCAGGAGTTTGACTTAGACTTCAAACATGCCAAATCCAAGAAATCCTTGGTGTTTTCCGAATTGATTTGTGACCTTCCTTGTTCTGAGACGGAAAATGTAGCAGAGGATTCATTACTCGATGAATCCCTCTTTCTGATCAGTTCCGACGACCTTTAGTATGGTGATATCATTATATGTCTCTAAACTCAGAATTTATGGCCCAATTTGTCTAGCACTGACCGTCGTCGAATACGTTACCAAGTCCGTCAGTATATTATACTCAGTGACACTCTTTATCGCTGTGGGGTTGACTCCGTCTTTCGACGATGTCTCACCTTTGACGAAGTCGGGAAAGCCTTGAATGATTGCCATTCTGGAGCATGTGGTGGTCACATGCCTGGGTATGATACTACCCCAAAGATCCCACGAGCTGGATATTTTTGGCCCTCTTTATTCAAATATTGTATTATCACCGTCCAAAAATGCCATGCTTGGCAAAAATACAACAACAAAATATGATCACACCCTGCTCCTCTACACCCTGTAGTCTTCGTTGGACCTTTTGCGAAATGGGGTATCGATTTCATGGCATGCCACCCTCACTTGGCCGAGGGGCATGTATATATTATTGTAGCCATAGATTATTTTATGAAATGGGCCGAGGCGATGCGGACATTCGACAATACGGGAAAGACTGCAACACTATTCTTATTCAATCATATCATTGCTCGGTTTGGTGTTCCCCAAGCTATCGTTATTGATCACAGTAGCCACTTTAGAAACTTTATGATATCCAAACTCACTGAAAAGTTTGCTCTTCGCCATGAAAACTCAACACCCTATTACCCACAGGCCAATGGCTAGGTTGAAGCAATAAACAAAGTCCTCATTACCATGCTTCGACGAATGATAGGGATTCACAAAACTAGTTGGCACACGATGTTGTTTTCGACATTGTGGGCTTACCGGACATTTGTCAAGTCTGCTACTGGGTTTTCACCTTTCCAGTTAGTTTATGGTATAGAAGCCATCCTGTCGATTGAATGTGAGATACCATCTATAAAGCTCGTCGTTGAACTTCTCCCAAACACTTCTTCCGAAGAAGAACCTCTGTTGTATCTTATGCAACTAGACAATACCCGTCGTGATGCCACCCTAATTATAGAAACCCAGAAGAAATGCGTCAAAGCTCAATATGACAAATATGTCAAACCACGCGTGTTCTCTGAAGGAGATCTAGTCCTCTTTTATGAACAAGATCGAGATTTGTTAGGAGCCGGAAAATTTTAGGCTATGTGGCGAGGTCCTTATATCGTCAGATGTGTGTTGGAGAAAGGAGCCTACGAGTTAATGGACTATGATGGTGTCCCTTTGAGTGAACCCATAAATGGGATTTACTTAAAGAAGTACTATGCTTAGGTCATCTGTGCATGAGTGCTTGTATTTTATTGTATCATACTCTTGTGTGTCACTTTAGTGTGCTTTTTCGTTATTTGGTCTCTACCTTCGACCGCTTACCTTGCATTGTGCTTGGTTTCCAGATGTCAGAGTCTTCACTACCCCACATTGGCTTCGCCGATGGCGCTAGTCGTAGTACTCAGAAATTAGCTTCTGATGCATGGGAAATTTACACACCTACAAACGAACTTATCAGTCTACGAGGTGTTTTCCTCGGTTGTGCGATCAATAATATTGCAGAATATAGAACCGTCATCGAATTGTTGAATGATGCTATTTCGCTTGGTATCCACCACCTGGTTATACGACTCGATTCTTAGCTAGTAGTGCTACAGTTAAGTAATGTCTATGCTATCCAAAGTCCTACTTTATTATGGGTATATTTACGAATTCGCCTCTTGGAACGTTATTTTGATTACATCAAATATCAACACATTCCTAGATGTCTAAATACATTGACTGATGCTTTAGCTAATTATGTGTTAGACAAACATCTAAGACTTTTATAAAACCAATCACACATCACATGTATTATACAAAACAAAATAAGCTAGTAGAATCCGTATATATGTATATAACGATCAAAAGTTTTTACAAAAAGTTTCTGTCCAAAGACCAAAATCTCAAAATATGAAGCCCATAGCTTCTACAAGATAACATCATGGATGACGCTCACGGTAACATACAACTTCTTGGGCTACCCTATGGATCCGTCTACTAAGAGACTCAAACACACCCACAGTATGGTGTTGATAACGCCTTGGGATCTCCCCAATAGCGATGTCCAGGACATCCGCAATCAATCCCTCTAAGTTTTGTTCAACTGCCTCGTAGTCCTCAGCATCCCATCTTGCCACTGGAGCCACTTCTCCTCGTCTCTGAATGGGAGACGTGCCTGGAGGTCGATACAGCCCCACATCCGTGTCATCAAAAGAAATTTTTGATTAGTCCTTGGATAGACGTAAAAACATTTTATATAATAAAATTTGCAAAAAACATTAAAAAAGAACAAAATGTGTACTTTTCACCTAAGTCACCTCACTGAGCATCCTCAGGTAGGACCAAATCCAGATCTCCTCAGAAATCCAAACCGACATATGCGTAGTCATCGATGATCAACATCTAGGGCCTCAACCAGTCGAAAAATGAATCGTTATATTTGATTATAGGCCCTGCTATGTGCCGAGCCATGAGGTTACACCACCTCAGCATCCTCGGATCCTGTGGGGCCGATAAACCCCAATCTACTTGTAGTCGCAGCAGTGGGACCCTCTCAAGGAAGAATGACACTAAAAGTGACCCATACCTGAACTTCTTCAAGTCACCCCTTCTGCACTTTGTCAGTTGCCTCTTCATACTGCAGAGAACCGCGTCCGACCAGTTGAAAACCCGAGGCTCTGTGCACTCTATTGCATATTGGAAATAGCTCTGGAGAGCCATGTGCAGAGCAGCGCTCCCAGCCATGCGTGCAATGGTAAACAAGATAGTCCGCAGGGTCAAGTCTTGGACCCCCCAAATGACAACTTTACCCTTGCTTCTTTTCGCCTCAGGAACACAATGTTGGCGAACATACTCACTCATAGGAAGTCCACCACCCCTACCTCCGATCAGAGTCACATGGGATCCACGTCGTGACAACCCCGTCAGAAAATAGATATTCTCGATATCTAGTGTCAACGTGTGGACCCCTACATGAAATAACTATTGATCCACATCCCACATGTGGACCAGGTACTCTAACAACCTGAGTTGGGCTCTCATGCCCGAGATTCTAAAATTTTTTAAAAGACCACATTCCCGGAGGGCAACAATTGTACGTGGATCATTTTTGGCAATGGAATCATCCTCCTCATGTTCCCTTTCCTTCCATTCCAACATCGTGATGATCAATACCTACAATGGAGCCATGAGAAGGAAGTTAGCAACTCTTTTTAACCTCTTGAATAATTTATTATTGAGTAAAAAATTGCACAAAAATCCATTTTTTGGCCCTTGCAGGTGAAGCTTGCACACAGTGCGAGATTCTCGCAGGTGCACTAAAGCTCACCTGCGAGAATCTTAGGTTCTCGCAGGTCCCGAATGGCTCACCTGCGAGAATGCCTAAGCGCATTCACAGACCCTAAAATGGACTCAAACACTTAAAATTACCAATAAAAATCGATTTTAATCCATGAAAAAGTTGAAGAATCAAGATATTACCTCGTTGGCCGAAACCGTTTGCCGAATGATCGCTTGTACCTCCTGCAATCGAGCAAAGAAATTTGGAGAAAAAAAGGTGTGTTGGACAAGATTTTGGCAAAGTAACAATGAAATGGTAAAAAGGGCTTTTCATCCATATTTATTCACTTTCTTACTATTTCTTATTGACTTTTTGTATATTATTTTTATTATTTTGTTTAAAAACCTAATACTCTAATAGCCTTGTGAGTATGTTTTTTTCGCAGGTAGGTGACCTAGAAGCCTAAATAACGGTGTGCGAGTATTTTTTTCCTTTTCTCATCACATGTATGAATATCTTTTTAGGGTTTTGTAGGAAAAACCTCGAGCTCAGTCTTCGTTCATTCTCACGCTTGAAAATACATGAGAACGTAACCAAGTATACTTTTGTCATCTTTTTGTACTCGTCATGGTAACACGAAAACAATGAAAATAAGGGAGTATCCTTTAAGCTCTTTTCACGCTCCATAAAAAGGAAAAGATTGTCGAGCGATCTTGTTCTTTTCACGCTTGTAAAAGTATTTGAAGAAAACGTTCGATGAGCGATAGTTTATCACTTTTTCGGTCTCGTCGAACTAATTTACAAAAAAGAAACTGGGAGAGTTCTCTTTAAGTGTTTTTCAGACTCTCAAAACATGAAAAACCCTGAGTTTTCTATCTTTGGACTCATTAAATAAACATCAAAAGACCCTTTATGGGATTGAACCACTCCTTCCTAGGGTTCGTTAAATGTACTCCAAGGGACTCGTCCGAAGGATGAGATTACATTGACAAGCATATGTTATCCTCCTCAAGCTTGTGTAAAAATAAAGAGGTACTCGCCAGAAATGGTGGGGGAAATTTTGGGAAAGGGATATACCTTCGTATTTGTATTGGTGGCAGTAAGCGTCGCTCTTGAACATGACACTCCCTATTCGTCATTTGAATCTGGGTTGGGAAATCCATTTGTCTCTCGTCTGACTTACTACGACGTTGTATCTTGGGTCGTCTTTGAGTCAATGCTGCCAAGACCATTGTCGTGTCGTTCATATGTTCAAGAGAAGTCCAAACAAGCCCTCCATTGAGTCGGCCATCTGCAGTTGTCCACTCTTACCATGTTGGCCTTCCCTGTGTTCATTTCGAATCATATTCGTACTTTGACTTACCCTCAAAATCTGTTACTTATTTCGTGTCATTGATGGGGGATACATCAAGGCCCTCCTATGACGAGTCTTTTTCTATCGACTCCAACTCATTATCCAAGAACAAGACTTAGAAATCGTTTAGTACCTTAGAACCTGCATGCCTTAATGGCAGGTCTCTTCTCTTTTGACAGTGGATTCACATCATTGGTCCTTGATCGAGAGATTCTGCCTAATGTTCGACTTCAACTCATTTATTCACATTCGTTCATATTGTACTTAGGTACCTTGGGAGTCATTGACATCAATGGTGATTTCCCTCGCACTTGTTAACAGTTTTCATCAATGACTGATAATCGAGTGGTTTCTACCATGTTCGACTTCGACACATGTAATCACATGGTTAGATTCATACTTTTCAGGCGACGAGATTGAAGACCCCGGGTCTCGTCTTTTTTGGCCCAGGTTGCGCTGGAGCATTTATGATTCGTATTGACACATAGATCCACTTGTATGTCGCGTGGCTATGTCCTAATTTGTGTCTTCTAAACACATAGATCCATAGTGTATTCCCGGTGGCTATGTAGTATTATTGGCGACATGAATCCACAGTGTATGATTGGTGGTCATGGCCTACATTTATGATTTCATTCATTTGTGGTCTGAGCATGGGAATGCCTACCTCAGAACTAGTATTATATTCTGCAGATGCTTGATTGTTTGCAAGTTTCCAATTAGGTGCGATCCTTGTTTCTGACACACACACGTATTTTACAAAGTATTTCGGCTGTCACGAGTTCCATCCTCATACTTTGGGGGGCATTCTGTTACAAATTATTTTGGTCACTCTGGTGGTGTCTCTATAGTTATGTGTTCAGGCTCTCACAAGGACCTTTTACCTCAGAAAAGTGATTGTCTTCTTCCATAAAACATATTTTTGAGATGAGTTCGCAGGCTGACTATGTTGTAGGGTGCGATAATCTTGATTCTTGCAGGAAACCCTATACCTAGCGTGCGAGGTGTTTGCAGTCTGCTCTATAGGTAGGGTGCGACCCTGTTTTAAAGCTTAAAAGGAAGAGGAAGTTACGAAGGTTCTAGAAGAGGATCTTCTAGAAAATGAGTTGGCATTCACATGGTTGACATCATACTGACTTCTCAGATTTAGTGGGATCATCCTCATCCCTTTAACCATCTCTCCTTCTCCTATATAATGAAGGGTTTCTCAAGGTAGAGTTTAAGCAAGGTTGAATAGAGAATTGATGAAAAAATTGTGTGAGGAACTCTGTTTGAATTGAAGCTTGAAGACTCCATTTGTCTATCAAGCCATACTATACCTTCTTCATGCAAGTGTGTACGTTGGAACCGAGGACCACTGAAAGGAAGCTTGCAACATCAAGGCGATCTGGTTGTATCTTCTACTTTCATTTAATATAATATAGTGGCATGTCCATTTCCCATAAAATTATTCTTATTTTATTGCATAACTCCTTGATCATATGCATAGGTTGACATTGAATATACTTTGCCATCTTCACTTTGGTTGGTTTGTGTTGTCTTGGACCTGATCTCACAAGAGCACCTGAGCGAAGTCGTGAGGTGGAGTTATGAATGGATGAAGGATCATATTTCAATGGATGGCCAAATGATTTAAAAGGGGATCTATGTGTGTATTAAAAGAAAAAAGGTTTCTTTTAAGAATTTTTTTTTAAATACATGAAGTGGTGTTAAGATTTTCTTTTAAAGGTTTTCTTATACTTTTTAAAGGGTTTCTTATATTTCTTTTAAGAAATATGAGAACAGAGGTTGAGTCGGATCGGTGGATCCAAAGGCAGAGCAACAGACTGCTCAACACTTGACGAAAGTTGCAAATTCTTGGTGATTCACCGTGTTTGGTGATACAAGGATCCATTGTCTGATTGGAACAGAAGACATTTTCAGAGATGGCGAATCCGTTGGCAGAGACCTACCTTAACGAAGCCAACAAATTAGATGGCTTTAATTTCATTAACTGGAAATTCAAAATGCAGACCCTGATGGAGGGCTATGGTGTCTAGACCATTGCGAAGGGAACTAAAGCGAAACCTGATGCAGCTGCAGGTGCGATAGCAATACAGATCCAAGATTGGGAGAAGCGTGAAAACAAGGCCAAGGTATTGTTGCGTATGTTTGTTAAAGATAACATAATTCCACATATTAGAGAAGCTAACACTTTTGCTGAAACATGGACAACACTTAAAGGTTTATATGAAACTAGCAACAGAAATCGTATTTTGTTCTTGAAAACTAAATTGCTAGGCATTAAGATGGATGAAAATGAATCTGTTAGTTCATTTTTGGGTTGAATTAAAAAGGTGAAAGACAAGCTAGGAAACATAGGGGAAACAGTTTCCAGCACTGATCTTGTCCCTATTACCTTAAATGGTATGCTAGAAGATTATCATATGTTCATAACAGGTCTCGCAACAAGGGAGAAACCTCCTACTTTTGAAGAATTGACAGGAATTTTGCTGCAAGAGGAAGAGAGGCGCGGGAATCTGAAGCCTCAAAATACAGATTTGGCACTGTGGTCAAATAAGAGATTCGTGAAAGGGAGATCAGGAGAAAGAGACAGAGGAGGCAGTTCATCACAAATAAGACAATCTCCAAGTCCGAATCAAGGTATGCCCTCTAACATGAATGAGTCAAAGAGTTGTTTTTATTGTGGTCGACCTGGACATATTATTAGAGACTGTCATAAGAAGAAGAGTGATGAGGCTAGGAATAAACCTAGAAAACATACAGGTCATTATACAGAAGAATCTTCCAATCATGATCTCAGATTGTTTATTGCTAGTGATGATATTGATGAACCCCTAAATTTTGATTCACGGGATCTTAGGTTGTTTGTATCTAATGCTGCTTTATCTGCTGAAACAGATGATTCTAATGCCTGGTTTGTGGATTCCGGAGCATCAATACATATGACATGTAATAAGTTGTGGTACACTAATTTTAAAGAAACACAGAATGGAGCCATCATATATCTTGGAGATGACCGTGCTCATCAGATCAAGGGATATAGAGACATTCCAGTAACATTACCAAATGGTACTATTCGTCACATTCGCAATGTTGTTTATGTGCCAGGGATAAAAAAAAATTTGATCTCTATGTCCACCATTACAGATCATAACTTGAAGGTTGAATTCTTCAAGAATTATTGCATAGTGAAGGATTTGTTGGACCAATTCAAAATTGTTGCAACGAGATTCAGAGAAGGAGGCCTATACAAACTTGATGTTACCAGCAAAGCACATCACACACTAACTTCTGCAACTATGCCAACAGAGAGTCTTTGGCATCAAAGGTATGGCTACATCAATCATCCTGATTTACTGTTATTACAAAAACAAAATATGGTTGAAGGA
>JASDQU010294069.1:1639-12926 GCA_032191745.1 Picea mariana | reverse complement strand
TTTCGAAGCAATAGGAAAAAAACTGGGGAAATATGTGAATACCTTAGAAGCTACCCTAAAAGGGATATATACATCTTAAGCAAGCATATTCATAGAGATGGATGTGTCGAGAGCACTCCTAGAAGCCATAAGTCTAGAATTCAGGAATGAGGAATGGATCCAAAACATATATTACAAACAGATCCCCTTCAAATGCAGAAAATGCCATGAATATGGACACCTGATCAGAGAATGCCCTATTAATAAAAAGCAGGAAGAGAAAAACCCAAAACCACAGCAAGATGAGGATGGGTTTATAAAACCGAACCCCAGAAGCAGAGCAAACAAAAATCAGAGTAAAACCCCAGTAGGAAATAACCCAGAGACTCGGAATAAAACAGAAGGAAGGGAAAAAATCAATAAAGGGGAAAAAGACGAAAGGGATTTGGCAAAAGCTCAATAAGTCAAAGAACAAGCAAAAAACGAGCCCACCAATCAGTCAAGTAACACGAAGGAACAGGGGAGTTGCGCAACCCCGATGGATGGAGAAACCAGAGACGACAACACCCCCATGAAAGAAGAAGAGGGAGATGCGGAAATGACCCCAAGCGAAGTAGGCACAGAAGATCTTGATCACAGAGACCTTGTGGAAAGGGAAGGGATAGATCTCCCGAACATACTAGAGAAATGGAAAAGACAAGGAGTAGACAATGTACCAACAGAGCAATTTGACCGCATTCAGTACCTGTTTCTCCTAAGGGAGGAAGCCAAAGCTAGAGGACTAAAGTGCACACACGGGGAGATTGGACACCTAGGAGTCAAAGCCGGTGAGGGACAWCCACAGCTCTCACCCAAGCAGAMGCGAAGGAAAAAAGGAAGGAAATCAAATAGCATAGCCCTACAGRAGCTTGGAGCGCTACTGATAAACTCAGGTAAGATCAAGAAACTCTTCCCAAACTCCCCCCCACATGTTTAAATGAAGGTTATARCTTGGAATATAAGAGGCATAAACAGCCCGAGAGAGCAAAGAATACTTAGAAATAGACTAAAGCAGGAACAACCGGATCTCTATTTTATTCAAGAGACAAAATGCCATACAAACAGAATGGAGGCAATCAGTAAACAACAATGGCACAAGTACAATATGGTGGCTATCAGAGGCCACCAAATGGAAGGAGGTATTATCACCTTGTGGAACCCACAAGTAGTGAGCCTAGTAGCATCTGAAGCAACCAGGCACACTCTGATAGTCTGCATGCAAATCATTGAAAACACAGAGGTGATTCTATGCACTAATGTGTATGGGCCCCAGGTGTCATAGGAAAAGAGAGGAATGATACGAGACCTAGAAGATATCAAAACCTGATCCAACAACCTCCAATGGATCCTGGCAGGGGACTTCAACATCATCATGTCACTTGCGGATAAAAAAGGAGGTACAAGAAGATTGGATAGGGATGCGGAAGAATTCTCAAAGTTCATAGACATAGTGGAGATGGTAGACCTCAAAACTAATAATGGCCAGTTCACCTAGAAAAATAAACGGATGAACCAATATTAGGTAGCAACAAGACTCGACAGATTCCTAGTATCAGAGTCAATCTTTGTGCAGGGGCTAACCTTATATTGCAACATCCTTCCCTGGGGGGGATCTGATCACTGGCCAGTGAAACTGGAAGCAGGCTTCCAAACCACACCAAAGAACAGACTCTTCATATTTGAGAAATTATGGATTGAACACCCAACTTTCAAGGAAAGAATCAAACAGTGATGGTGGGAGGAGCAACCAGAGCAAGGGACAAGGATGTTCAAAATATATAAGAAACTAAAGTACATCAAATATAGGCTCAAGGAGTGAAACAAGGACACTTTTGGGAATACAAACCAAGAGAAAAACAACATAGAAGAAAAAATGAAAAACTCCAGGAAACCTACATTTCGGAGGGCTATATGGAGGAACGAAAAAAGGAAGAGATCCAGATGACCTGAGAATGGGAAGCTCGATGCCAGCAGGAAGAAACACTTTGGCAAAAAAATTCCCATATCAGATGGCTAAAGGAAGGAGAATGGAACACCAAGTTTTTTCATAGAGAAACCATGGCCAAAAGAGCCCATAACAAAATCCTGAAGATTAAGGACCAGGATGGAATAGAGCAAGAGTCACATAAGGAAATCGAAACTACTCTGGTAAACCACTTCCACGGGATATCCCATGAACCCAACCAAGACAGAACGGAGGCCATACAAAGGATAATACAGTATATCCCTCGCCTGATCACAGAGGAACAAAATAACAACTTGAACAAAACCATTGTTGAGGAGGAAATTGACCAAGTACTCCAGGAAATACCCAATGGGAAAGCCCCAGGTCCAGATGGCTTCACAATGGAGTTCTTCAAAGCCTGTTGGGAAATTGTCTAACACGACATTTATAGGGTAGTGGAAGAATCTAGAAGGTCAGCCTCCATTCTAAAGTCACTAAATGCTACAATGATTACACTAATCCCCAAAGAAAATGAAGCCAAAACCCCTGATCGTTACAAACCTATAGAGTTGTGGAATGTGGTTTATGAGATAATCTCCAAAGTTATAGAAAATAGATTGAAACCCCTCCTACCCACACTGATCTCGTAAGAATAGGCAGGATTCATGGAAGGAAGACAAATAATGGACAATGTCATCCATGCCCATGAGCTTATCCACACCCTGAAGCTTCATAAGAGAGGGGGAATGATAGTACAACTGGACCTAGCAAAAGCTTCTGACAAAATTAGCTGGCACTATATGGTCAAGACTTTGGAATCCTTTGGATTCACCCAGCACTGGATCAACTGGATAGTCAGCCTAGTATCCACAACAAGTTACTCGATACTAATAAATGGAGCCCCTTCCAAACCTTTCTAGCCCACGAGAGGCATCAGACAAGGAGACCCGTTGTCTCCCTTCCTATTCATTCTGATGATGGAAGGTCTCAATCGAAGCATAAAAAGTGCAACTGCAGTAGGTGAAATAACATGTATCAAACCTTTTGAAAATTTCCCTACTTCCACACACCAATAGTTCATGGATTACACCTTACTTCATGGCATACCCATGGTCAAGGAAGCAAAAGCCTACAAACGAATCTTAGAATATTTTGGGGAAGCCTCAGGTGCAGAGATCAACCATTCCAAATCTATGATCTTCTTCTTCAATACCAACCTCGCAATCCAAATAAATTTGGCCAACATCTTGGGCTTTGAACTCAAAGAACTCCCAACTAAGTACTTGGGCATTCCCTTGACAGAAAAATCTTATAAAATGTCAACTTGGGAAGGAATAATCAACAAGTTACAGGAACGGGTGAAAAATTGGACGTACAGATCCCTCAACCTAGCCGGAAGACTTATTATGACCAAGTCTGTTTTGCAAGCAATTCCAACCTTTATGATGTCTGTTTTCCCAACCCCCAAGGGGATACTACAAAAAATAAGAACCATCCAAAGGGACTTCCTATGGCGAGGAGAGGAAATAAGGAAAAAATGGGCCCTGGTGGCTTGGGAGAAGGTCTGTAAACCAAAAATCAAAGGAGGCCTGGGGCTACAAGATCCTCAAGTGACCAATGACGCCTAGAGGGTGAAACTATAGTGGAGTTGGGTCAAAGAAACTACTACACCATGGATAAACCTGTGGAAGGCAAAGTATGCCCCGGATATACGCGACCAAGACAAAATCTACTTCAGAGGCCCCAGGGAAGGTTCAACCATTTGGAACCTAGCCTAGCGCAACAAAGCCTAGATTTAGACACACAGCTTTTGGGAAGTAAGGAATGGCAGAACAACCAGATTCTGGGAGGACGCCTGGCAACAGGAACCTAGAATGGAGAAACCATACAGGGAGCTACTCCAACAGGAGTTGATCGTGCAAGGTAAAATCAGAGTCTACCATTACTAGAAACAAGAAACAGATCACAACAAATGGAGAATCTCGAGCACTCTCACCCCACAGAATAGAGACCAAACTGCAACAACAGTAAAAGAGGTGGAGTAGGAATTGGGGAGACGAAAAATTGCAGTCACAGAAGTAAATGACCAGCTAAGATGGGGACACAAAGAGGGCACGGAATTCAATCTAAAATAAGTCCAACATTATATCGCGGACCAGGACCAAGAAGACCCGATGCAACAATGGGATAAGCTTTGGAACAACCCCCATTGGCCAAAAATAAAAAATTTCAAATGGTTACTACTCCACAACAGAATTCTAACTTGGGAAAACCTAAGGAAAAGAGGATTCATAGGTCCTTCCAGATGTCACCTCTGTCAAGCCAAGGAAGAAACAACAAACCATCTCCTTAACGAATGCACCTATAAAGCATAAATATGGGATTGGTCGGCAGGTATCTTCTGACAGTCCAATAGGATCCGAGGTAACATGTCTGCAACTATAAATATCTAGAAAGAGAACTACAGTGAAAATGAAGAGGTGAATGTTTGTTGGACCCTCATCCCGAGAATGATCATATGGGAAATATGGAAGGAAAGGAACTGACGCATCTTCAGGAACCAACGCTGGCCGGAAGGGAAGATCAAGGAAACAATAATCTCCATGACAATAGAAACGGTACAGAGCCGCAACTGCTAGATAGGAAGAGTGCAACTCATAGACCAGGACTCCCGAATCCTAGAAGCCTTCCACCTGAAAGATGAATGCAACCCCGATCAGGTAAGACGGCCACCGCAAATCCAAGTAGGTGAGCCCAACTGGAAACCACCACTAGTAGGATCCCTCAAGCTAAATTTTTACGGGGTGTCGAAAGGTAACTCAGGACGGACAAGAATGGGAGGAGTAATTAGGCACAGTAAAGGAAACATCATCCGACTGTACGCTGAGAATCTGGGAAACTCAACCAACAACGTCGTGGAATTTGGAGCCCTGGAGACCTTCCTCGAGATTCTAAGCAGGGAAGGGATGACAAACACCATAGTGGAAGGAGATTCCACGCTGGTTATCAACACAGTAAGGAGACTCCAAAATGGTACCAAAGTAGGGAAAATTCAGAGGCACTGGCGCTTGGCACATTCACTGCCAAAAATTCAGGATCACTTGCAGAAGGGGATCATAGTGGAGTTGCGTTGGGTACAGAGGTCAATAAATGGACTGACAGATAGAATCGCTAACGAGGAGGTCGACAAGGAAGGACTAAAACTGGACACCATCTAGAGTAACATCCTGAATGGTCAGTTCTGAACAGACTGCACCCAACTAGCGGCAAAAGACTGTGACGGTAG
The DNA here is from genome assembly GCA_032191745.1 of Picea mariana. Taxonomy (NCBI): domain Eukaryota; kingdom Viridiplantae; phylum Streptophyta; class Pinopsida; order Pinales; family Pinaceae; genus Picea; species Picea mariana. Next base: position 7,677 of record JASDQU010294069.1, on the reverse strand, counting down.
CCAAAGTACAGACGACCACATCAAGGATGGAGGCGCAGGAATAACTGAAGGGCACATAGGATCCAGGCAAATTCGATAGCCCACCACTCAAACACGAGTTACAATGCAGATCCAAGTCACACAACAAGAGGAGGTATGACACCACAGTCCTGTCAATAGAAAAAAGTACAGGGGTTGTCCATGGGAAAGTAGAAAAAATAATCAGCAGGCGACAAAGGACGAACGATAAAAGGGTTTTCCATGGTCAAGTATGGGTGCACCTCACCCAAGCACAGATACGGGGAGTGGTAATGATTACCAGACAACGTGCAGGGCAAAGGATTGGCGCAGGGATGACGACAGGGCTCCCAAGAGCACACACTCTGAAACAGTGGAAAAGGACTAGAAGGTACACCTTTATGAGCAGCCCATGATTGCCAGGATGATCCTACAGTTGGGGAAATCCCATAAAAGAAGAAACACCAGGAATAGCCATAGACCGGAGAGAAGCAATTACAGAGGCCATCTTACATAACAGGAAGGGGCGAATAGGAACAGGAGAAGAGCCCAAGACAAAAACCACCACAAACAAGTCGAGATGGTAATAATGAAGAAAACCCATAGTAAGAGAGGTCCATAGGGGAACGAACCTCTGACAAGCGCCCAGAGGATTACAAGGATGGAGCAAGCGGCTATAGAAGCCAAGGGTACATTTCTCATGCAGGTCGATCCAAAGGGCAAAGCGATCATCAACATATGGGAGAGAGAAATCAACACCACACGCAAGAGCAAATCCTGGACGAAACTAATTCAAGAAGCGGACGGGATAAGGGACCCAAGGCCACACAGCCCAGAACAACCCTCTACCACAAAACGGTGGAGGAGGCCTGGCGAACAAAAATGTTGATAGGCAAGATGAGCACTGACCGAGAAGAGATTAGCAGGGAGGCTATCAGGGACCACAAGAAGGTGCTCACAGAAATTCTGAGTTGCCTCAGCAACCTAGAGGCCAGTGCAAAAAGAGTAGCCGAGGACCAGAGCAGCCAAAAGGAAAAAATGGAACGAATGGCAGGCCAATTCTACCTTTACCTACGCTATGTCCACCACATGGACATCACTCCAGCAGACAGGAATGAAACACCATCTTGTATCAGAAAGCCGCACACGATGGAGCAGAGGAAGGAGAACGAGGCAAGAAAGGATGGAGATGAAAGACATCCCATCATCTTGGACTAGTGCAGGTTCAACACCTAGTCAAGTTGTATCCAATGTAGGAGCTACCCCTGTTTTGTGGTTATGTATTTTATGTATATGTTATGGTTTAGTTTTTCAAACTGGTTTTCAGAGGACTAGGTCGGTTTCCCATGGTGGTGGCCCAGCCCTTCCCCTGCTATCTTAGACAACGCAACTCTGGAATCCCTGATCTCGTTTCCTTTTTGGTAGATCAAGGGATTCCCCTTTTCTTTTTTGTATCATAACTTCATTCAGTAAAACAAGAATTCACACTCACATACAAAAAAAAAAACGTTTTCATATATCAATATAAAAATACTTTATTGTCATGTTATTTTTTCAGGAAAATTATGAAAATCCTAGAGGAACAATGAATTGATAACCGAAGTATGCCAGTAGAAATGTCCAAAAAAGTGTACAAGGATATGGTCAAAGAATTGGACATAATTGCATCGCAGGAGGAGCTATCTCAACAACAACGTGCTTCAAATCTATGTAATCATTGAATTTTTCTATTAGGTACAAATAATTAATTATACATTAAATATTAATTTTCAAATATTCTCTTTTAGAAAAGAAAAGAAAATGGAACTCATTTTGCACATAAAACTGGACGACAAGGAAGAAAATGGTTGATAGCTAAGTTTGTGAGTAGTTGTTATTTCCTTACAACTTAAGTTTTTGATTTTTTTTTTGTATATTCTAAGATGTTTTACAACAACCATCCTTGACTATCTTCAAACAAGTGCTAACATACAAAGAAGAGCCATCAAAAAAAATGATTGACATTAGGTTAATTAATGGTTGAGTATATCAAAAATTAATTGTCGAATTTGTTAGTATAATCTATGTTGTTTTACTTCTATCATTTTATAATTAATGAAACAAAAATAATACTTTACATTAAATATATGATTTATTATGGGGTATAAAACTTGCAGGAAACAAAGTATGGAACTGAGCCAATAGAAGAATTGTTGAAACAAGGCATGAGATTTGATTTTGAACATATGTGTATGATTCATGAGTCACTTCTTGCTTTGGAGGTACGTCTCTTTTCAATTTACATTCATGTATATTATTTATTTTAATTTTCATTATTCTCACCAATGTATATAGACTCATGTTGACCAAAATTTGGTCATCTATATTTTTTCGTTCTTGGATTCGTAAAAGCATTGATATAAAAAGAATACATTTTTGTAAGTTCACTATCCAGACCTCAGTTTCAACTTCGTCATGCACTTTTCGGATCAGAAATTTGTTTCTGCATGCCTAAGTTATTCAAGATCTGGTCTAAAGGTCTAAAGGACAGATTATGAAGAATTTTTATACGTATCATGTTCTCCTATCCATTTTCTAATTGTGAAGTACTCTCATCACTTATCTCTCTCACCTTCCATCTCCACACTTAACCATTTTTCTCTTTTCACCACTCTTCTCCATATGCTCCACTAGTCTCTACACTTAGACATTTTTGGGACTCTTCTTTCATCTCCTCAATAGGTTCGTGGGTTTTCAGGTTGGTGGACCTTCATCTCCATCCACTTTCCCATGTCATAAGTCTGATGCTACACCAAACCATTTTTTCAACTTCACGGGTTCGCGTGTTCAAGCCTTCATCCTCCAAGTTTCGTGATCTCCACTTTGCACCCAAAATTCTGTGATTTACATTTTGGACCATCAAATTTGTCACGGGTGTCTAGCCCCTAAAGTATTTTATCCCTTCTACATGCAAGTCTTACCGACCACCTTTCCACACTTAACATATTGTTTATCATCCATAACCGCGGGTTGGCGGGTTCGTGAAAAACTTCATATTCAAAACTACTCTCGTCCGACCCCACCATTCTAGTGTTTTTTCTAATATGAATTAAATGTTGTTTAATGTTAAAAATTAATTGTGCATTCTTCGAAGATATTTTGATTAATGGAAAAAGACTCAAGGAGATTATTCATTAAATTGCATTAATTCTCCATTTGCCAAAGGATTATATTATTGTCATCTCTCTAAAAAGATTTATTTCAAGTTATTATTCAGTTGAAAAATACTATTGTCAACCTAATGGAAGAAGCATCTAGACAACAATTCTATGGAGATACTTTGAATATTTTTTGTCATGAAGACTAGAACTTTCAGTGGTCCAGAGCATATTCATATTACTTGTCTTCTCCTGCACAAAAAAACATAATCTTGGCATCTATAATTGTTCGCGCGAGGTGTGTTCCCGAAGTATTTGACTGCAAAGAACTTGTTGCATGGTGCGTTGAGAAATACATGGCGAGTCGGAGAATTATACAACTCCAAGATCATTCCCCCATTTCCCTTTCACCGCAAGTTTTCCGCAATATGTTGAATCTTCCAGAGGCAACACTTACCTTCAAAAGAGGAGAATTGTTTAAGAGAATCACAGAGATAGATCTAGTAGAAGGTACTAACGAGGTACAAGACCCTAAATTAATTCGCAACTCAATGTTTCTAACAAAGAAACAAATTGACAAACAAGTTGATATATTCAAAGGGTTATCAGTTGAAAATTTTTATGGCATACTCGAATATAATGAAGATGAAATAGACAATTGGCTAGTTGATTATTCCGTGAAAAATCAAGATATTGAGGAAGCAGTACATGGTATTTCTCTTTACTCAAGAGACTTGGAAAGTGAATTATTCAACATTAAAATCAGGCATGAAATAAACGTCGCACCAATGAAAAGTTATATTGAATATTGGTTCAAAAAGGAAATCGACAAATTAACCAAAGAAGGGCAGGAAATAGTTTATATGGTTCCTATAACCATCAATGAAGACAATAAAAGGATGGCAGCAAGAAAGTGAAAATATACAAGAGACCATCATTGTAAGTTCATGTTGATCATATATTTCTTTCTTTATCATTTTTTCATCCAGTTACTCCGCATCTTTGACTAAAAAGGTTTAACCGAAATATGATAACTTCTCCATGTCTTATTTCCAGGTCTTTCTACCCTCTCATCATCCACCATCCTCCTTCTACATCTTACTTCTTGTTCATATTTTCTTTATGGTCCACAGGATCCCCAATCCCATTCCTAAGGACAAAGACATTTTAAATTTCAAGGCTTTATAACAGACTATATATTTTTCAAAAATCCCAAGAGAACTATTTTTGGATCAGTTTTGACTGTAATTTGTAACTCTGAGTTTTGAGTATAAAGTATTTGAGATTGATCTATCATTATATTTATTGGAGCTCCCCATGTTTTTACTTTATTAAAGTTCTCTTATGCATGCAAACCATCTTCTTTTATTTTATGTGATAAAAAATATTTAGTTTAACTATGATGGATGTGAGGAAATTTTGTCTATATTTTTCAAGTATGCGGTTCCTGGTCATTTCTTGGGAACTCTCTTTAAAAAGAAAAACATTTTATTTCTTGTTATTTTTTCTTGCAATTTTTATATTTCTTTGATTATCGCGACGGACTTCTGCAAAGTCCTATATTCTAAAAATCTAGAGTTCCAAGAAAATATTAAAGCAAAGAGGAGTGCCACCTCTGTAAAAATGCAGGGGTATTTGTATCCACGTGAGGTTTTCGTTTCGGTCCTGATGGATTCAAGTGTCAACAACTCATTAAAATTTATTTTTATGTTTGTAGATGGAACTTCAAGAAGAACAAAACAATGGAGACAATCAACCAAACATTCAGCAAAATAACCCAAGGCATGGAAGTAGCTCGAGCACTAACATCAGTTCTAGTGAAGAATGATGACCAATATATTTGGATATCAATGCAAGTTGCAATTTTCTTTTTTTGAAATAATTTTTTGTGAAAATCATACATTTTTGTTTAATGTAATGGACACAGTGTCCCAATTGAAAKACAAAGGATTGCCGATAAGTGTCCCATTTTGTATGACAAAGACCCTCTTATTCATACAATAAAATATGTTTTAATTTATTCTATTGTGTTGTCCAATGTTATTGTGAAATGTTACATCGCTGATTAAATATATGGATGACTAAATATTATAATGAAGAGATGCAAAATATGATGATATAACAAATTAATCCAAACATCATATCCAAATTCACTAATCAAAATATAAGATATATGTAATTTTTTTGATAAATAATGGAATTAAAAAATAACAATAATTGCACTATCACAGGTCGATGTTTCTCAGTGTATTTTAATTATTAATTTCAACATTGCATTTAATATTAAAACTCACTGGTGCATTTCATATGAAATTCACATTGGTGCCTTTATGTAATCAATTAGCACTAGTTTCAATATTAATTTAATACCACAAAATTATATTAAAAATTTGGCCATCGGTGCGTTAATCTTGTATGAAGCACCGGTGTGTATGTATTATTGATACACATGGAAACTATTATTGATAAACATTGAGGGTTATTTGTTATTGCAAAGCACTGGTGCTTTCGATTTTTAATGAACCGGGGCATTTTCCTCTGTAACGCATCGATGCATATTATTTTATACAACATCGGTGCCTTGTTATTAATAATGCACCGGTGCATTCTAAGAAGAAATCCCCGGTGCTTAATTATTTTTAACTCTCCCGATGCGTTTTGATGTTAAAGCCCCAGTGCTTATAAGACAAATACCCCGATGCTTAAATATCTTACTCCCCTGATGTTTAACATTAAGTGTACAACACTAGTGTTGTAGGTGTATGTACGCATCGGTGCTTGTGCCTTATACAAATGCACTAATTTGTAAACATCTGCTAACACCTTATGCCGCCCATATTTTTTTAGCTATAATCAACTTTCGTTATAGTATCCGCAAAAACATCCTCTATCCATAACAGATGT
>JASDQU010294068.1:15147-26687 GCA_032191745.1 Picea mariana | reverse complement strand
AAGCATATGAGATCGAAGCTTTGATAAGATCAAACATAAAACCAATAAATCTTGATGCCCTTTAAGCTTAATAATCAAAAGATTCAATATGCGCAATGAAAGTAAGAATGAGCTTAAAAGACATGAGTTTGAAAAACCCTTTGCAATCATGCGATAAACCAATGGTTGAGTAGGCAAAATAGGAAGCCAATCAAAATACTAATGCATTGCAAATTCGACGAAATCCAATCACACAATCGATATAAGAATGTCAATGAGTATACCAAATGTGTGCGAATGTTATACCATAATGTTCAAACACTGACATGCAGTTCAAAACCTACAATCATGTTCTCACCAATGCATCAATCAAACGTTTAACCAAGGTGTCCAAATGATATGGCATAAATTGATATGCCAAGAGATATAATAAGGATCAACAATAAGGATCACAAAAGATAATCAGGACCTCATGCAATTCAATAAAGCAATGTTCAGGCAAGTCATAAGATGTGAATTTAAAGGCTAAATGTCTTCAACAAAACTGAGTTATATAATCCATTGAAGTATGAAAAACGATCAAAGGACATTTCCGATCATGTAAAGATCAATAAAAAGATAGGCGCAATAAGCATAATGACACCAAAGATATCGGCAGTTGAGAAAATGATCGAAATGTGATCTTGAAAGAAGAAATTTCCATGCTTACAATTGTGGAGACTTGGCGAAGGTAAGCGTGCGGAAAGACGCAAAGAACAAAATCATCGTTCATTTGAAACTTGCGGTGAAAAATAAATGTTTGTGAAACATTGGTGTAGGCAGATTATGAGACAATGAAAAATGTGAATTGGATGCCAACAGGCTGGAAATTCTGATGTTGATTTTGTTGTTGTCTTTGAGCTTGGAAATTTTGATTCGGATATTGTTGTCTATTACCTCCACTGGAGTAAGGGTAACTTTGATTGCTCCCTCTTCCTTGGTGACCTCTACTTATTCCTCTGCCTCTCCCTCTGTTGAAGGAGAATTGACTTTTGAAAGAATTGGAGATTGACTCATCTATGAGATGCAGTCTGGTCTCATGTGTCACCAGAGAACCAATTAGTTCATCTGTTGAAAAACCTGACAGATCCTTGGATTCAAGGATTTCTGTGACAACCATTTCAAATTTCTTGGGTAAAGTTCTGAGGATTTTCTCAACAATTCGTTGATCATTGATGGCTTCGCAAGTCAATCTGATCTGGTTCACGATTCCCATGACTCTGGTCATGAACTAATCCACATTTTTGGACTTTGTCATCCTTAGAGTCTCAAATTGCATCCTCAAGGTATGCAGTTTAACTATTTTGACCCTATCATTTCCTTGATAGGAAGATTTAAGGATGTCCCAGACCTATTTTGAAGTACCAACGCCTGTGATTTTTGAGAAAATCGAATCATCCACAGAATTTTGAATCCAAAATTTTGCTTTATTTTCTTTGTTCCTCAGTGTTGCCTGAGCGATTCTCTGCGGATTTGTCATGGCAGAGAGGGTGGCTGGATCTGGCTCCACATATCCAAGATCCACTGGCTCCCAACACTCTTGTGCTTGCAAGAACGATCTCATCCGAAGAGACCAAAACTCGTAATTCTTTCCCAGAAGAATCAAACCCTGAGTTGGTCCTAAAGAGCTAGACGACATATTTGTTTGAAAAAAAAATCTCGGAAAAAAATAGAGGGAAATTTTGTATTTACCTCCAAACGTCGAAACGTCGATTTTCTGATGGCCAAAAAGAGATTATCGGCCTTGAATTGGCCTTAGTCACCGTGAAATGTGACCACGCGCCTTAATGTTAAAGCACTACGGGCTTTTCGGGTTTTTTGCCTTTCAAATTGCTGAAATGCGAAATTTGCTTTTGGACAATTTAATGGTCCAGATATTATCGGGATATCGTGAATTAGGACTTCGTGAACCCTGATGATGAGCTCTTATGACTCCTCGATTCCCCGATATCCAATTTACTGATGGTGCTTACCTTTCGGGACTTTCCCGATTCCTTTGATCTCTGCCACGCGTCCCAACAGATGGACGACTCAAAGTCTGCTTCCGGGGTTTCCCCGTGGAGATTCTCGATCCCTCATTTTGATGAGATGACGTCAGCTGGGTCCCATAGTGAAGCTTTCCTTCTGTCGGGATTTCAGACTTCGCAGTTCCAAAATGCTCATGCTTCTTGTCCTCAGGATTCACGATTTGCCGAATCCTGATGTGCCGATGGCCCTTTCCTTTTTCGGGACTTTTCCCGAGTCCTTGGATTTACGCCACGCGTCCCCTCAAGATGGACGATCTACGTCGTTTCGCGATTTCGCAACTTGCGACTCCAAATTTCTCTGACAACTTGAAACCCCGGTAGTCGATATGCCAATGGTTTCCTCGATGTCCACCATGTTTCCGAACAAATGGACGACTGTGATCTTATCGCTATTTCATGAATCGCGATTTCGTGAGTTTAGAACTCCTGTTGTGACGGTCTTTCAAAACCGCGAACTTCGATATGCTGATTTGACGGCACTTGGATCGGCTGCCACCTATCCTCTGAGATGGACGGATCACAATCCTCTCAGGATTTCGTGATTCTTGATGTCGGGATTTCATGTATCGGAGTTTTGGAGAGCAGTCTCCTTCGCTCGTCCAACTCCCGATCCCCGATTTTGTGATGGGATAAGATCAACATCTCACGATCTTTCTTGATTCAATGATCTAGAATGACTCGAAATTTCACGATTCGTGAATTCTCATGACATGTCTTCTGACCTTTACACCTTGCGGGTTAGAGAAATGCCAAGATCTCACCATGTGTCTCTTGATGGATGGTCCAGATGACGTTGGGATCTCGTGACTTCACAAGTCAGAATTCCTCCTGTGCGCTCCAGAGGATTAAACCTCGTGCACTTTCTCGTTGATCCAACGGCTGTCGGTCCTTTGCGTAAGATCTGATGGCTGAAATTCTTTTTCCTTTTCCGCGCTCTCCTCGTCCCTTCTGAACTCGTTTCCCGCTCTGGATCCGTTCGCAAGACGTATCTTACAGCCTCAATGGCTTTTCTTTGCACATGAGATGCGTTCTTTGCTCCTTAGACGCGATCTTTCCTGAATTTGAAGGAATTTCTTCTACGGAAGAAAAATTTTGTAAATCTTTCAAAGATTTGAGAGAATTTCACGAGTTCTTTGATCTCTGTTGCAGTCTTTGATAGATTTGAGTGATTTCCCGTAAATATTTAAGCGATTTTACCTTCTTCATGAATCTTTAAAGAATTTGAGCGTATTCTTCGAGTTCTTCGCATGTTCCTGCGTCCTGCAACTCTTCTTCGTGGATCTTTGATGATTCTTGAAAATTACAAGAATCTTTAAAGTTTCTTCTGATGCACTCTCTTCTTCCTCAATCCTTCGAGTGTTGTACGCTCTTCTTTGTCACATGAGATTCTTATGTTGATATTTGAGCATATGAAGGTCTTCTTCCTCATGGAAGTTTCTTGTGAGGATCTTTTGAGAGTATGATAGACAGCTCTCCAATCCTTGTGAAAAGACTGTGTCGCGTGCTCTCAGAAGCCATGTAAGCTCTGCGCTGTTTGAGGATCGTGTTGCTCTCCGAACTGTGTGAAGAGGCTTACTGTTGAAGCTCTGATACCATGATAAATTGAGAAGCAAGAAATGCAGAGAGAAAGAAAATAGTATATTGGAATGTATGAATAAGAGTGAAAAAACGAAGTTACAATGTAAAGGGAAATAGCTGAGCTAAATAGTCTCAAGCAAGACAAAAATAGAAAGTATAGCTGGCCAGTACAACTGGCAGTGTACAATTAGACTGTTGAGGTTACAATATATTTAACATTAATAAGTCCGACTATAGTTACATTTCCGTGCTTCCTGATTGCAACATCAGCCACACTAGTGAATGCAGTTTGTGCTCCATCACAGTTGGGGGTAGTGGAATCTGGACACAGAAAGTAGGATTGGATGAGGAGAGGACTAGAATTGTGGAAGAACATGAATGGAATGATTTTTTGGAGTACTGGAATGATGAAATGAGACACCAACGAAAATGGCGTGTCCCCTCTCGAGAAAGGAGCGCAATCAAAGTATTCACGGGGTATAATCAATGGAGGCTAAAACAGAAAGTAGAACTTACAGAGAAAAAAACACATGACGAGGTTGTAAATGAGCACTACACTATTAGGGTGGCGCAAAACGGGCCTATATACAGATATTCATACCTAGGTTTAAGGGTTGAGAGAGCTCCGTAATAAATCTCAAACGGCATCTGATAAAATGGTTTAATTTTGGCGACCACGATTTTCATAGCAATTTCAACATTTTTAAAATAACATACTTTTGTTCTTCAAAACAGGATTTTATTTTTAAAATAACATGTTTTTGTTCTTCAAAAATCAGGATTTCCTTAATTTATTAAAAAACGAAGTTTCAGCATAACATAATTTGTAGTTTAAACAATTTTACATTAAAAAATTTATATTTTTTTGACTTTGAAAAAATAAAATAAATATCCTATTATTATGGCTTAATTAAAACTTGATTTTTATGAGAGAATATGCTTGAAAAAATAAAATAAATATCTCATTATTACAGTTAAATGCTTACACTTATTAGAATGGGTATATTTAACAATCTTTTAAAAATTCAAATAGTATGGTTATCAATTGAAGATGCTGACTCTTCTTAGTCCTTCAAAATCAATGAATAAGATATCATATTAATAACTTTCTAGCATTTTTTAATGCATGCAAGTAGTTTCATATTGTCCATGGAAACAATGTCCAGCTTAATGAATTATGTCTTTTCAAGAAAGTGGTGTAGACCGTAATGAATTCCAAATTCCAAAAGTGGCAAACGTAATGAATTCTTCCATAAATGAATTCCMACCGCCATCAATGCAATTGTAGGATAATATTACTGTATTAAATGACCAAGATTGCTGCCATGTATCCCAAGGGAGCATTGAGTTTTAGAATCAAACTGGGGAAATACTTAGGCTTGACGCAGTTGAGAAGCAATCGGCTAGCTGGAAAGATGTTGATATCCCAGTATTCAATTCACGACATTGGTGGACTTATGGGAATAAAACGACAACGTAATTCCTACACTTATGTGATTGATTACTTCGTACATTATTAATAAATTTCATATGCATATAAATTGGATTGGTTGGGTTCAATCCTATATACCTACACCCTCATACTCATTTTTCCTTCTATCAACATTTGCCCACTAGGTTTTTTTTTTTTTCCAATGCTCAGAAAGTAGGAAACTAAAGTGCGATTTGTTGTCCAATGAATTTTTAAACAATGTCCTAGAATTAACTTAACCTCATGAAGCATTAGGGTTTAGTATTTTCATCAAATTTGAAATGAATTGACATTTAACAGTGTTTATTGTCTCACAATATTCAATATTTATCATTTTCCTTTCCTTTTAACAGAGAAAAGTATCCATCAATCCATACCATGTGATTTGTTATGAACTGTGTTAGAGTAAATATTTTTCTATGTTTCATTAAGACACAAAAATATACCATGGGTTTTGAATTTTATTTTCTCATTTGTAGGTTAATTATCGCATAGAGTCTCTAAATATTCGCACCTCAAATAATAATATATTTGTAATAGAGACCCGCTGCCTGTTCCTCGGCAGGGTTCGCTGACCTCCCGGTCAATGATCATTCATTTTCTACACTGAGATGGATTAGATCCTACGAGTCCTGGTTGGAACCTCAAATTAAAAAATCCATATGTCCTCCACGAAAACCCCACCTGCGTAAATATGCACCAGGCATGAGTCTTCACCTCCACACGGCCACGAAATTATGACCTCAGTCCATGCCAAGAGGCGCCTTTCACAAATCGGGACTTCGGGAGTGTTGGCGTGATACAAACCCAACACCCAAAATATATGAAACCCCGAACTCTGATTTGAGCCTAGCCCCACAGCTAGCTCCTCCCTTAACTCATGTCTATATGACCACAAATGTGACCATAGCCTCAACCCAATAGGGATTTCAGAATTCACGACTTCATGATTCCTGTGCAAGCACTCCTGGTCTTTCAACCTCCAAAACCCCGAAAAAGGGCTACTGGATGGAAAGCTCCTCCCTTGAGCCTTGTCCACGTGACCTTGTACTGTTCCCTAGGGATACTCCTCCGAGCACTTCAGCTTTCACAATTCTAGGGAATCGTAATGCAACTCCAACCTCTCGCCCTTCAAATTCCTGACTCCTAGAAACCTGGTGACCTAGATCTATGGTCCAGATATGTCGCTGACCAACGGTGATGATTTTGTTGGCGTTTGCCTTTCACAATTTTGGGGAAGTCTTCCCCTCTGATTTCTCGGTGCCCAAATCTTCTATTGGTGTAGATCTATGACACCTATCACCCCGTATCCAACGGTCTAGAATGATTTCGCGATTCCAACAATTTCGAGTCCTCGCTCTTCACCACCCTTCTATGCCTAAGTCTCGAAACCCCGATGACTTCCAAATATTCACCATGTGCCCTCCATAATGAACAGTCATGAATTCTTTTGGGATTTTTCAATCCTTAACTCCGAGCATGTTGTTGTCCAACCCCGAAAACCAAAATAAGAAGTCCCCCCTTGTGTGCAAGAAGTTAGATTCCGCCTGCCTCCTGTAGATCTGAAAGCTGTCACTCTATGCACTCAGATCTGATGACTCAGAACCACTTTCTCTCATTCTTCCCTTCCCACATCTAGACATGGATATCAACGGTCCATATCTTCTCCTCTGTATCTTATCTGATGGTTGTCGACGCTCCTCCTCCTGAGCTTGTGTTTCTCTCAAACTTAGAATATTTCTAAGCGTTGAAGGTCTCGTCCTTCTGTTGTTCTCCCGTGAGTCATGTAAACCTTGGGTTTCTATTGTGATCTAGAAATGCTATCCCTTTTGATCTTTGTCAACTTTTCTCTATTTCTAAGGCCCTTGGCCTTTCTCCGAATCTTCTTCCAAAGACTTATTGTATTCCTTCTCGCACACTTTCACTGCACTTGAACTCCTGAGCTTCTTTGAACATGAAACAAGTTCACTCCATTCTTTCTCCTTGCGCTTCACTAGCCTTCGCATGGCTGTCGTTCAACACCTTCACTTGAGTTTTTTCCTGGTGCACCCCTTGCACACATCTTTTCCCTCCTTGAGCTTCAACTACTCATACCTCAAAGGTATGTGTCTCTTCTGTCCCTCGAAGAGATGCAAGTGTCCTCTTGGCAACTCCTTCTCAAGCATACCTTGCTTGGCCAACATAGTGTTTAGTAACGTTGTGAGTATCTTCTCCTTTACACTTCTCTTATCTCAAAATTGAGAATAGAGTTTTTACTCATGTGCACTCTATACACTTGCTCAATTCCCTCTTGGAAGAGCTTCAATGAATTCTCACAATTTTGTCTTCTCTGTGCCTTCCTCTGCACATCCTTCACCTCCAAGCTGTTCAACAACCTTGAGGCTTATCCCCTTAAGTTGATGATTCCTCTGGTACACCCTCCTGACACGTATCTGTCTGAATTCCGTAGAACTCATAAGTTCACTCTTGCACTGGCTTAAAGAACCCTTAGTATTTTGTAATGCGGCCTCTTGCATGAAGCCACAAAGAACTAGACTGAAACCAACAAACTCACAAATAGATAGGAAAATCTATCTATCACCTACAGACGAAATCTAACATACAACTACAACGTTGAAACATGAAAGAGATATTCATTCATAAACACACAAAGACTCAAGTGCAGGAAAAACTTCTCTTTTTATTAATAAGAATGCCTGTTACAATCTGGGTAGGCTCAGACTGCTACAGATTCTCGACCCTCTGCTCTCTTCCTTTTATACATGGTAGTTTTGATGAATATAGATACAAAATATGTTTTTACAATAGGGAGTTCCTCAATCTCTTCCCTCCATATCACCTACTCTCATAAATTACATTGAATTACATTTAATGGCTATCTACTCCGAATCGGATCGAGATCCCAGCCTTTCAACCATTAAAGGTGACTCTAATTCTTGCCTACTCAAAAGAACAACTTTGGCTCTCTCAGCCTTACAAACATTAATTTTCATTTAATTACAATTTTAAATTTGAAAATCGAGAGGGTTGATGCCTCTTTTCTCCTTGAATGCACGTTGTGATGTGTTAGTTGGCCAGTGCATGTTGGGTGAAGCGATGCTCCTGCATCGCATGTAACGTAAGTCACATTAATGTTGATGAAAGAAAATATTAGCAGTGTCATTATTGTAACAAATATTTTGAAATTGAGATTTAATATGGGTATATTTTGAAACTATGATTTAATGTGGGTATAATGACTTTTTAGGAATTATGAAAAATTATGTCAATCCATGACGTCTTAATAATTATGCAATTCCCTATTTCACTATAGAGCATGCGAGAGTTTTTCCTTGTTTTGGGGCGATCTCTTAAACCCCCACTATGATGTGATTAAGTCTACTTGCAAAATATATGACACATATCGAAAAAATAACAATCATCCCTACATCCTCTAAGTTTTTTAAAAGGAAATCAAACCTAGGAGTGAGATGAGTTGCACTTCCCCAAATATCATATCTTCTCAAACTGAAGTTCAAATACCCTCAAATTATTGGTTTCAAACACCTTAGCATGTCTTCCACAAAATAACCTTCCCAAAAGCCCATTATGTCTTCATATGGACAATATAAATTAATTAATGTGACCATTTCTTCCAACTCTTGAGAGAATGGATCAACACCTATACCTGAACCAAATATTATGGAGATGAAAAGTACCCATTAAGTATTCACTAGATATACCTACTACGTCTACAAAAATAAATTTCAAATCACCTAATAACTTTTCCAAATCACTCTAGATCTTTGTCCCTTCGCTTGTTTCTTGATTCAAGATCACATCAGCCTTATGGAGCTCCAAAATTCTTTTATGGGATTTGTTCTTTTAGGGGATACTGAAAACTCGCATGTTAACTAACATGAAAATCATGGAAACACCTCCTCTTGGTTTTAGCACGATCCAAGTTCCTAAGTAAGAGTTTTCATCCCAAGACAAATATCCCTTCTGTCTGTAGATTTTTTCTGTATAAAATTAAATTTCTCCTCTCCATAAGCTTATAACCTCCTTTCCCACTGTCATACTTAGTCCTCCTTCAATCCCAAAATTTATAGGCCATGTGGAAATTTTATACACCCGAGATCCGGCCAATTTTCCAAGCCACAATTTTGAGAACCCTCCTTACTTGAAAGTAAAGGAATTGAGTCCATATTCTACTAACCCAGTTCATTTCCAATATGTTTATAGAGAGAAGTGTCCTCTTTAGGTTGCATTATTTTCTCACATTATTATTTTCTATTTTCCTTCTCTAGAATATGCTACCAAACTACCTTTTGGAATTTGAGATTCCATTCCCTTTTTGTACAAATATTTCTCTTTAAATTTAAAACAAATTGTTTTAATTTTGGATTTTTCCTTATCCATTATGCCTTAGAGTTTTCCACCTCCAAATACATTCGCTCCCCCAACTAATTTCCCTAGTTATCCTTAGCATTCCTTTTGTCCACACTTATCTCGTGCATCCCTTCGCTTTTTACCCACATTTGTTTTTGAGAATTTTCGTATAAATTTGATAGCTACATAACCATACTTGTGACATATAGCACACTAGAATTACATACCCAAGTAGTGAAGAACTTGATATTGAAACCAATTCCCCCTACCGAGAATAATTTCAAGCACTCATTGCACAACCAAGTAGTGAAGAATTTGATTCTTTTAATGGAACTATGATCAGATTCTATAAAGTATTGTAAAATACTATGTTGCTTTCATTTTCTTGATCTCAACTTTACTCTCGCAAGCATTTTTCACTATTTAATTTCCTTGATATACATGTATTCTTTTTACAAACAAAGCAAAAGGAGGGGATTTTTCTAGGAAAATAGTGTTTACATTGAAGATTGACTCAATTTTTGGTTATATGATGCAAGTGAAAAGAATACATAAAATAAGAATATGATGTAAATGAAATGAATACATAAAATAAGAAAAACATATGAGTTTGGAGATGAACCATATTGATATTGGTATTAGTGTTGTGTGCATTTCCTTGATAAACATATTGCGGTGGACTTCATGAATTCTAAATATTTTTTATGATTTGGTGCTATATTGGTTTTATAAACAATATAAAAAATCGTTGGATATGATACCAAAACCCACATGGAATGATATGTTATACACCATTTTTTATTAAGGATTGAAATGGTATATCGTTGACATGGTTATGGTGTTGAGAAAAGAATATATAATACAAGTATGAAGATTTGTGGTTACTTCGTGTACCACAAATATACCACCTAGCACGTTGTGTATCCAACTTAAATTCGAGCTCGCGTTTTGATACATGATACAGTGGAATCGACCCAACGTTGATCACATTAAGTATGGTAGGTGAATATTGACAGTAGATGTGTTGCAATGGATATTATACTTAACAAGATATTGCCACATGGAAGTTGATTTCAATTCAATATTACCAACATTCATTTTCACATGCAAAACCACCACTTGGTCAACTTATGGTTATTGAAACGGATTTTGATTTGGATCACAATAATTTCTTTGTGGTTTTGTTCGGATCCAAAGCTCTGCTCAAGATTTTTCCTTGTATTTGTATGGAGGACGAAGGCTTTTGTCCCTTAAACCTGGCGATGGCTTTGGTAATTCACCGACCAGCTAGAAAATGGAACTAAATATCGACGCTTCACTTGCAAGGTAACAACCTACATACAGATGGATAATCATTCAAAATGTTTGTGTGTTGGTTTGATTTGTTTTTTCAAATCCATCTTTGTCACTCTGTTTGGTTTGTTCGCATTTTCATATGGTTTTATTTGCAATATTTCATGACCATGCTATGAGAAGAACTTCACTTGGTATTTCACATGTCATCGCGAGACGCTATCACCATAAGCCTATCTCCTTGAACTCGTTTCCATCAACGTAATAGTTATGAGTGGTCTGTGAATGAAGCTATGAATAGAATATATGTTCAGCCTCTTGTATGGCCTCAAGGCTATATAAGCTATGCTATCTTAAAAAAAAATATTTATAGATTATAAGTGATTATAGATATATGGATAGGTGTTCGACACTGTATTGTTAATATGGTCGAGCGTTGGTTCCACGAATCTCCGAAACCCGATATGCCAGTCACCGGTGACCTTTTCCCTTTTCCTATCGGGATTTCTTCTATCGCGATTTCACCACTCGCAATGTAAAACAACTCACTTTACCGACTCCCGAACCCCGATATGCCAAACCTTCGATGCACTCGTGAGTTGACTTTCAACGGTCCCTTCACCCCATCGACATTTCGGAGTTCGCAAGATCGCGAATCGAGATGCTATTGTATCGGGACTTCTCGTTGCGAAACCCCGATAACTCATGCCATCTGTCTCCCACTCTGACCCTTGTGGCCCCCACACTATCTCTTGATTGTTGGGATATGCTTTTCGTGATTT
>JASDQU010294065.1:0-14251 GCA_032191745.1 Picea mariana | reverse complement strand
GTCGAAGTTTTCCAAATTATAGTTTATACTTTGTAAAAAAAATTATTATCAATTTATCAAATTTTCAAATGAATAATTTTTTATTATTATTTTAATAATTTTTTTTTTCTTTCAATTTTATCAAATTTACAAAACTCTTTTATTGTTATTTTGTTTTTCCAACATTTTAAAGTTATGTGTATTTTAGGTGTCAAAGTTTTGCACTTTAATTTTTTTTTTTATTATCAATTTTGTCAAATTTTCATTTTAGAGTGTTTTTGGTTTTTACGGGTTATGAGCATTTTTAAAGGTGTCACGTTTTTTTTATTTTTTATTTTTTTATTATCAATTTTATCAAATTTGCATTTTATGGTGTAAAAGTTTTTCATTTTAATTTTTTTTATTATCAATTTGATTAAATTTTCAAATTAATAATATGTGATAAGAAAATTTATTCATTTTTTTTTATAGTTGCACGGAACTGCTTTTGGCATTTCCAATATTTTTGAAACTCGTTTCTTAAGTTTCGAAGTTTGGGAACTAGTTGGGAAGGTCCTCAATTGGTTGGGAATTCTTTTGAGAACTTGAGAGCTTTTTGTGAGCTTCAACATCAAAGAAATGGGAGCTTGGAAACCAAAACAAAGAACTTTAAATTAAAATTATATTAAATTAAAATGTAAATATATTTATTCCAATATTACAAATACATAATTTCTTACAAATATTTTCATTATATTTATTCAAAATATCACTATAAAACTAAGACTAAACTACAAGTAAATATTATTTCAAAAATTAGTTAAGTAAAAAAACTTAATAATACTCACTTTGTAGTTGTGGATATTAAAAACTTTTAATACATGTATGTTTTCCTTCAAGCCCAAACTAAACAAGAAAGTCCAATAAATCAATACCTTATCCACGAGAAACATTTGCTCCACTCTGTAGTTGATATCAACAAACCATATCATTGACTTTTATTGTATTTTCATATTAGAAGAATAGTACTATTTTATTTTTTCCAATAAAAAAAGAATAATGCTTCAAATTTACAAAGATGTTTAAAGTTTATATATGTAAAGTTTAATTTTAAAAAGATGTTAAAATTGTATAGATGTATTTTCAATATTGTTTCTCATTTTTTAATAGAATATTTATGGATATTAAAATTTCAGTCTTGTGTTAAATATATTCATATAATTATTAACACAAATTAAATTAGTAATTTTAATATTGTAGTTGTTGCAATTGGAGAAACATTGTTATCTATTGACCTTCAATTTTATTGAAATAAGATTTAAAATGTATCAATATCTCTATACATTTTAATTTAAAGTATAATTGTAATCTAATTTTTTATTTTATTTTTTTAATATATATTATTGCGGCTTTCAAATTAAATTTGAGGCTTTCAAATTAAATTTGAGGCTTTCAAATTATATAGTTTTATGTAAATTTGAGGAAAACTTCTACTTGTTAGGGACACTCGTATCCACGTTCCCAACGTTCCCAAGTTTCAAAAACTAGTGCAACATAGATTTTTTTCTCAATTTTATAAAAATTTCAAATTAATAACTCAACAATTTTGAATATATATATATATATATATATATAATTCAAGTGACATATGTCAATGTCTTCAACATATTGTTTTTTTGTCTACATCATTACAACATCATTGTAGCAAGAGGTAAAATTTTATATATATATATAGCTTCATAAGATATCAAGATGAATCCTTTTTGTGTTGGCCCAAACAAATTTAAGGTAATATCATAACAAGTAAATATCAAAATAAATTATATTGTGAATCAAATATTATTTAGTGACAATGACATATAAGTAATATTTATAACAACAAACCCTCAACTTTGTTTCTAGGTTTATTTTGAGTTTAATGATTGATAGACATTATATATGTGTTTTTTTTTTGTAAATAAAAAGGCAGGACCTGTTATATTACTGTAGCAAAAATGTACAAAATGGAGAAGCTGTTGGGGATGCCAGTTGTCCCGCCTACATAGGAAACCGGGACCACTGGGCATCCCCTGCCAAATGTCACCCTGTTCTCAAAATAGCCAAGTTTTTCCTTGCCACGTCCTACCCGGAGGAAACCAGGACGCGCAGGGTTGCATAAACATCTAGATATCATAAGTTTGCTAATTAAACTGTAAACTAAAAGGCTCATAGCCATACTAAAAACTATGCAAGAAATCATAACCAACTAAGCTGTCGGTAACCTACTATCCCTCGCTTTTGAGCTGGTCCTCTGTGATCTTCCAACCGGCTGGGAAGGCGTATGCACGCGCGTAGGTGGGGCATTGACGCCTCGGATGTGTCCGGGAGTGAGCTGCAAAATACATGTCCATGCGCTGTTCTATCCTTGCGAGCCGAAAGTTGTGGTCACCCATCAGGCTTCTAATCTCGAAGATGAGACTGAGGCAGTCCCAATGGGTTGAGGGCTCTTGGTTCTGGCCGCTTCCTTCGCTGGGATCCTGGTCGTGGCCCTTGGGCCTTTCTTTCGTCTCCTCGTGGGGTATCTCCTCCTTAATATAGCACGGTGGAGGTACTGCTTCTGAGCTGCCCACTTGAGGCTCGGTGTTAGCTCCACAAGAAAATGTCCATCTTGTCGGGTTGAAGTCTGATGGCGGGTTCCAATTTTCAGGGACCGTGAACAACAGGTGTTCCGGGATGCTCTCGGGTATGCCTCCTTCGGGAATCTCCTCGACCACGTACGCCATGGGCGGTGTTCGCGGCCGTGCTTGTCTTCGTCGAGTGGCCATGGTGAGGGCTGCCTCGAATTGTTGTTTCCTCTTTCGCCTGGATTTCGCTGCATACCATGCAGCTCTTCTCTGCGGGGTTCCACGCAGTCGTGGCATAGTGAAGGTCGGATGTAATTGCCACCCCCGCGTGCTGTTTCCCAACTCTTCCGGAGTGCTATGGTAAGGTGCTGGCACCTTCGAGTGCACAGAGAGGCGACAGCAATGGTGCTGGTCAGGGAGAGCCGAAGCTACCCAGGGCGGTTGGTGCTTCTCTCCAGTACTCCAAGCGATGAAAAATAACATGAGCCAAGCCTTCAAATCTAGCATGAGCCGAGCCTTCATGGCTATAATGGCCATTTTAATTGTGTTGTCCAGACTGGTACTAGTCCCGCAAGCGAGAGGCCTCGTCGGGTGAATGCCAACGCAAGAATTCATGGTGGGAATGAATGTGGAGGGGACGCCGGCCGATAGTTATATTAATGGGCCTGTCCCGGCTGGCTCCCGCGTGTCTCCCCTGCCCTACGTGTCACCCCATCCGGGGCTTTTAAAGTTGAAGGACATGGGGGTGGGCTTTGATCCACTTATGTGTGCACGGGTCACGATACCATTTATTATAGTATCTCTGGGTGCAACCACACGTTCGACCACTACCTCAAGGTGTCCCCATGGCTCCAGGTAAAGCCCTCACGAGAATTGAACCTTGCCAAACGGTGAAAAACTCCTCGCTTTCCACCATTGGATCCAACCCCTTTGGGCACATTATATATGTGTTTGGTTAGATGTGCATAGTATATTGAAAGAGTTGTTGAGCTATAATCAATCATCATTTGATCATCTTGATTTATTAATACAAACCCTCCATCACATACACAATAAACACAAAATATTTACCTTAGAGAACTAAGTGTGGGAAAACTCTAGAAACAAAATGGATTATGTTCCACTTTTAATTAATCTTAGGTAATCATAAATACAAAGGCTCAATGGAGCTTTATGTCAATGGCCAATCTCAAAGACAACAAGCAACATTACCTCTCTTGCTCCAAAACAATGTTATGCCATGAACCAATCTTCTCTGGTATTTGTATGATTTGATCTCTCCCCCTATGCAATCTTTGTGTAAATATGGGCACTGATCCAACAAGTGGTATATCTTTGTCATCTTCAAGCTCGTGAATTGAATCCCTTGTATGTCATCTCTCGGTCCAATTATGTCCTCCTCATCGGACGAAAGGCCAACAGTCCCTACAGTTAGTTTCTCCTAAGTTTTCCTAACTTTCCTATGCTCTTAGACTGCCAAACAACTCCAAGAGTTAGTTACAATCACCTTCTTGGATGCTTGAGCTCTAATTGTGTATGCTAAGGCCCTTTTAGTCTTTTTTTTTTCCTACCACGTGACATATGTTTATTGGTTGTGAGGTCTCTAGCACTCCCTTGAATCCTATTGTATTATATTTTATTTATTTATATTGGTTTATGAATTTACCATGTTAGGATAAATTTGGTCAATGTTTCATACTTGTGACGCACAGTCCATCATCAATATGAAAAAGAAATAGAGAAAGACTAGTCAAATAGAAACATATGAGGGATTTTATTATGTTAATTTTAGTTGGGGTGGAAGGTAGAGATATCACTGCCCCCCTTTTTCCATACTCTAAGTCCCACCCTGCCTCCACACAACTTTTAGCTCAAGTGTTTTAAGTTGGGGTGGAGGGCAGAGGTAGCACTCCCCCTCTTTTCCATACTCTAGGATTTGCCTTGTCTCACTTTTAGTCAATTTCGCTTGGGGTAGAGGGTGGAGTTATCACTCATCCTCTAGTGTTATTCAACCCTCTACATTGTATTTGTTTTTCCTTTCACAAGACTTAACCCAATAGACTTCCATCAAGGCATAAAAGAGGCTTTAACCAAGATCCGGAAAACATCTTCAACCATTATATAAAAAAAAGGAAGAGGCTTATTTCCTAAGATTTAAAAAATGAGTTTGAGGTTTAATATAACCCTTTAGATCATTTTAAAGTCAAATACTTAGCCGTTTTGTTTTCTTTAGATGAACCAGTTGGATCACACCTCTCTAACATGAAGCTTTTGGTTCCCAAAGCCAATTAAGGAAATTAGATGAGGAAGTTGTTCTGGAACTTGGCTTCTCATACCACTTAGTTCTTCTCAGTGTTTTCATTTTGACTCCAATTTTCCATAATCCCTACTACAGTGTAAAAAAAAACTATGTCATTAGCTTCCCTTTGTAGTTTTAAAGAAAACTTAGTGCTATTTCACAGGTCGACACTAGTATAGGTGCAATCTGTGTTGCTTTTGGTGCTAGTTTTTTCACCTAATTAGTGTTGAATTTAGCATCGGTTTCATAAGTTGGCAATAGTAATGTTGACTTTAGCATTGGGGATAAAGTTGGGAACAATGTTGAATGCAATGTTATTTTTTGTATTTTTATGAAAAAATATTATGGAAGATAAAACCAACACTAGTGATGATTAATATATCACTAATCCATGTTTTAGCACCAATTATACCCCTAATTTGACAATAAAATATGCTAATTATGGTATTTGACAATAAAATATGCTAATTATGGTATTTGATAGGGTTAAGAAGAGATAAGAGATTTATTGTGACTATCACTGTGACTACATATGTGTATATGCATGTACATCTTAGGAGAAGAGAACATGGAAATATATTGTGTCAGAAAGTCATAATAATTGAGTGGAGAAGGTTATGGTGAATCGTTTTATTTTTTATATCCTTAATGAATGTGTATGTACACAATTAATTTCCTTTGTCATTTTAGACTCCATCACAAAAGTTTTTTTGGGGGAAGTAGGACAATGGGAGCCATGGATTGTGGGAGCTTAATGTTGTTGTTGTTTGTGTGGGGGTGATTAAGCATAATCTTTTTTCCCAATGAATTGAACACATTGATAAGCTACATATCAATAAAAATGAAAATTGATCCAATGAGAGATAATAAATCAATATTTAAACTAACAAAAGCTAGAACCAACACCAGTTAATTTGGTGCATTTCTTATGTGCATGGTTGTGTGAGTTAGGTGCAATATGAGTGTGTCATTTAAGTTTGTTTCTTAGGTACATGGGTTAACCTACATAACCCAATAAATAACCTACTTAGATTACTAAACTAACCCACCAATGTAACATGTCTATCTCACCTAACCTACTCAGTTGCAAATTGTCAAAGAAGTTGTCAAATTATAAACCACTTAATTGAAATGGCATAGGTAACTACAAGTGACCATGCATGTAACGTTCCCCAGCCCAATTGAGGACCATTACATGCATAATACTCATAAAATTAAAATTTTCTGCAAACTAATTTTCTGTAGCTTATTCGATATGAATTACAACTAGATTTAACTATTGACTTATAACATTAACTTGATGCATATACAACATGCTAAAATAAGCATGAAATGCAGATAGTAAACTCAAGTACAACAACATGTAAATCCTTTTTAAAACACATAGTGGATGCACAACAAATTTAACTCATAAATACAACACATACAACAGATAAAACACTTATCTTTCAAAGTAGTTATGCAACCAGTTGCTTGGGACGGACGTTCCACCAAACCATAAACTTCTTTTTTTCAAATATCAATCGCAAGTCCCATCCTAACAAGCCCAATAATCCACAAAAAATGGTGGTTTCTCATTGTCCACTCACAACTCAAAAAACCCAAAATCCACTGGTATTCTCCTACAATTATTCTGATTTCTACAACTCTCTTCCTCTCGACCTTCCCAACCCAATGAATGTACCCCTTCACTGATTTCAGTCCCTCAGGTGTCCCATTTGTTTATCAGGGTCTCTCTAGCACAAGTAACCATGAATCTCTCGGTTGGAAACTCAAGGGAGCTCACTGCTAGAAAGACTACCAACAAACAACAACAACCACTTGTTGTTATAGTGCAACTCACATAGGAGTTCACTCTTTAGGCCTGACAACCTGAATCTCCAGTCTTTAGCTCCAAAAACTCCAAAAACACTCCAGCATGCCCAAAAATTGAATGTCCAAAACTGTTGTAACCGCCCATATGAATTTTATCTCCTCTGGCTTGCTTGTTTGACTCACACACTTCCCCAATTTGATTGTACTCAACCCTCATGCTCCCAATAACTATGGGATGTGAGTTCTCACACCCAACCTCTTACATGCATTCAATGATTGGCTTTGGGGACACTCAATCAACAAATAGAGTTTAATACATAGTGATAATAAAATTTAGGAATGTGGGTGGAATTAATAGACATGTGTAATTCCCCCTTGGAACCCTCTTAGACATTCTCTTAGACCCTCCCCTCTCTTTTGTACTAACTCATCCCCCATCTATGTTCATATCCCCCAGCAACTTTCATTACATTTTATTATTAAAACTTGGAAATACATTTTGCATATACATTGTTTGGCCATGACCACACATTATATCTACATTAACCATTAATTAAATTGAGGATTATAGCGGGGACATTACATTCCCCCTCCCCTACAATTGTGCGTCATCCTTGATGCACACACACACACACACACAAATTTACATCACAATACTTTAATAAATAAAATTATGCAATTCTACAACTCTAGCAGCAGTTCCAACCAAATTTTTTTATTGCTCTCAATTCATTGACCCAATGAATGTACCCATTTCATTATTCTCAGTCCATCTCGTTGTACCATTCTTTTATCAAGGCCCCCTATTGAAGGTTGGCTAGGACTCTGAGGTGTGGTTCCAAAACTCTAACTGCTCAAAATGGAGTCTTGCATTCTTATATTTTGTTTTCTTCAAAATTGTCAAAAAATTGTGGGTATTCCTCCCACATGTTTTCTTCATTCTCCTGTGTAACATCTTCAAGGTCGTAGCAGTTCCATTGAACCTTTATCAGTCATATGGCTTTGTTCTTGAGCACTTTAACTTTCCAGTCTAGGATGCGTACTAGTTCCACCCAGAAATCCCCTTCGTGTTCCACATGTATTACAATCCAATCAATTATGTGGTTAGGGTCAGACACATGTTTCTTTAACAATGGTATATGATATACATTATGCACTCTCATGGATGCAAGAAATTCTAGCATGTATGAAACTGACCCTATCTTTTCAAATATTTCAAAAGGTCCACAATATCTTGTTGCCAACTTTGGACAACTTCCTAACCTTAGCAAACTTTTCTTTGCCTTCACTTTAAAAAACACATATTCACCCACTTTAAAATATATGAAAACTATGTTCTTGTTTGCATAAATTTTCTGCCTATCCTGGTTAGGCTTTAAATTTTGCTTGATCTTTTCCATCTTCTCTTCCATTTGCTTCAACAAATCCATCCCAACAACCACTCTATCTGTTGTATTGTTCCAATTCACTGGTGTGTTACACTTCTTACCATACAAATGGACTCATTTTTAATGAGCCCTAATACCCATTATTATAAGAAAATTCAACCAAATGAATATAATCTTCCCACTTTTATTGTTGGTCCATCACATACATTCTAAGCATGTCCTCAATTATTATGTTATTCCTCTATGTTTGTACATCTAACTCTAGGTG
The DNA here is from genome assembly GCA_032191745.1 of Picea mariana. Lineage (NCBI taxonomy): Eukaryota > Viridiplantae > Streptophyta > Pinopsida > Pinales > Pinaceae > Picea > Picea mariana. The sequence continues at coordinate 5,920 of JASDQU010294065.1, read as the reverse complement.
ATACGTTGTACTGAAATTTAAATGTCCCAAAGTCCTTGAACAAACCCTTCCAAAAATTAGATGTAAACTTTGGATCTCTATATGAAACTATTGCCTTAGGCACTCCATGTAATCTAGAAACTTCTTTCATGTAGATTTATGCAATATTTGTTGCCTTGTGTGTTGTCTTCATTGGAATAAAATGTGTTGCTTAGTTAATTTTTCCACCACCACCACCATGATGAAATCACGTTGCTTCACTATTTTGGGCAGCTTAATAATAAAATCCACTATGACTACTTCCCACTTCCTTGTGGAATGGGAAATGGATGTAACAACCCAGTTGAATGTCTATGTTCAGTCTTCACTTTCTGACATTCTAGGCATCTGGCTATTTAATTAGCCACTTTTTTCTTCATTACGGGCCAACAATATTGTCTTCTTATAGCTATAATTGTTTTATGGTATCCTGGGTGCCCAACATATGCCACATTGTGTATTTTCCTCAGCACTGTATTTTTCAACTCATTGGAATTTGACACATATACTTTGCCTTTGTACATGAGAATTCCATCTTCTTTTAGCTCAAAGTCTTTATATTTTTGCTGAAAATTTTCTTGTTGTAATGTTTCTTTTATTTTCAAATTGTGTTGATTTGAATTTGTTGTTGGAATAATTTTGTCTTTCAGATAAGTTGTGTACATGTTTATGGCTACAATAGTCATTTAATGTGCTCTCTTGTTGAGTGCATCAACCACTTGATTCTCTTTTCCTTTGATGTGCTTATTCTCAAAGTCATATTCACTCAAAATTTTTGTCCATCTAGTTTGTCTGACATTTAATGTGGATTGACCAAACAAATGTTTCAGACCATAGTGGTCTATCATCAACTCAATTTTCTTCCCCATGAGGTAATGTCTCTACATTTTTAATGCATGTACAATTGTTGCTAATTCCAAGTCACGTGTAGCATAATTCCTCTCATGTTTTTTTAATTTTCGAGACTCATAGCATACCACATGATCTTTTTGAGTGAGGACTCCACTAAGCCCTTTCTTGCATGCATTGGTACACACAACAAAATCTTCATCCAGATCTGCAATCTTCAATATTGACGCACTTGTCAAGATGTCTTTTAGTTGCTAAAAGCTCTCTTCACACTTGGAAGTCCATTCAAATGTCACTCCCTTCTTTTACAAAGAAGTGATTGGGCTCACAATACTTGAGAATATTTTTATGAATCTTCAGTAATAACTATAAAGACCCATGAATGATCTAACCTCTGTGACATTCTTTGGCATTGTCCATCCTTTAATGGCCTCTATCTTCTCAGGATCAACTGTTATCCCTGCCAATGAAATAACATTTCCCAAGTAGTGAATTTTCTTTTGATAAAAGATGCACTTACTTAGCTTAGCATACAATTTATGCTCTCTTAAAACTTGCAACACCATTCTTAAATGATGTTCATGTTCCTCTTCTGACTTAGAGTAGATGAGTATATCATCTAGGAACATAATTACAAACTTGTCTAGGTATTCTCTGAACACTCCATTCATTAGGCACCTAAAATAGTTGGGGTGTTTGATAGTCCAAATAGCACTACCGTAAATTCATAATACCCATATATTTTCCTAAATGTTGTCTTCCTAATTTCTTCTTCCTTTATTCTCGCTTGATGATATCCCGATCTCAAGTCAATCTTGGAAAAAATTCTTGCACCTTTTAGCTTATCAAATAAGTCATTAATCCTTGGAAGAGGATATATGTTCTTTATGGTGACCTTATTTAGCTGTCAGAAATCAATGCACAACCTTAAGTTTTCATCTTTCTTCTTCACAAAAAGAACCAGGGCACCCCAAGGTGACAGAGTTGAACGTATATACTCCTTCCTTAAAAATTCTTCAAGCTGCATCTGCAACTCCTTCAACTCTGGCCTGCCCATTATGTAAGGTGTCTTGGACACTGGGGAAACTCCTGGCACCAAATCAATAGAGAAAACAATGTCTCTCTTTGGTGGAATTCCGGGGATTTCTCCAAAAACATCTTCAAAATCCCTTAAGACCGGATGGTCTTCAATACTCGTGTAACATACAATATATATATATATATATATATATATATANTATTAAGTAATAATAATAATAACAACAAATAGTTAGCAGTTTTTTAAGGGACACATCATTTCATGGATGGTCACCATATGTGCCTTTAGGTTCTCTATATATTTGGCACTCTCATTGTACATCTATTCATCATATATTGTCTATTTATCTCATTATATACATTCTTATTCAATATATTTTCTTGTCCAGTACGGATTACAATTATTTATTCCATTCATGATGGACATCCACTGTAAGAACCAAATTGCTATTATAGCTTCGTTGTTGATCCCCATGCAAAATTTTTTTTAGAGTTTCTCTAATTTATTGAGATCTTTGACCACGTGAGGGCATTTTTCCATTAAAAAAAATTCATGCAAGAAAATTAGAAGAAGTTATTATAGATATCAAGAAGAAGAAAATAAAAAAAAATAAAATAAAGAAATAAATAAAGGAAAAAAAGGGAGAAGAAAAGAGAGAGAGAGAGAGAGAGAGAGAGAGAGAGAGAGAGAGATTTAAAAGAAAAAGTTATAAAGAAGGAAGAGTAAATTCTGATTTACTATTGGTGGGTTGGTGGTTTACAAGCTCATGGTTTTGGTAAACGATTGGCCCATGGTATTTCTCTACTCTATAAAAAAAAATTATAGTGGTAACTTTTTACAACTTTTTATATACATGTGGGGTTGAAGCCAAAATAAAAAGTTAATGACCTAAGTGTTTTGGAGAAATATTAATTCAACCAAATTCAAAAGATATTTTAGCAAAATAATAAGGTGCCCAATTAACTTATGTAAAGGATATTCATAAATGAAAAGTAAGAAGAGAGGGTATCATATTAAATATTGTGGAGATACCCACAAAAAGACAAGGAAGAAAGGTTTTATAATAATTTATAAACGATACCATCATTAATTTATGTAAATAAAAAAAGTTTGAATGATTATTATATTTTCAAAAGTGAAATGGATCTCGGAAAGTGCGGGGTAGTTAAAAGAGAAAAACGTATAAAATAAAATAATATATTCCAAAGTTAAAAGATTAAAAAAAAAGGGTGAAAATTTGTATTGTTTTAAAAGTGATTAAAAAAATAACAAGTGAACTATGACATCTACAAATAAAACATTTTCGATAAAATGTTGGTATTGCGCAAAAGAGCAAGAGTATGAAAGGGGCCTTATGAATGGAACTCACCCTCTTTCATATTGTAAAAAGTTTTTTACTTTAGTAGAAAATCAAGGCGACACACATCGGGAAGTGAAAATAAAAGAATTAGAGAACCAATTAATTCATTATCAACAACACAACAGAAATTTACAATTTCAAGTTGGGTTGGAGAAAATGCTAAAAAACCAAGAAGAGAGACAAAAACAACATCTTGAGCAAAAAAGTGAAAAAAAAGACAAAGACATTTCTTACTTAAAAAGTCGTAACAAAAAGTTATTGGTACAAATAAATGAGTCAAAAGATAAGAAGCAAAGGGATCAAAAGTTAGAACAAGCTAATCGCGATCTCATTAAGAAATTATCAGAGAAAGATAAGATAATTGTTGTTTAAAGAACCATAATCAAAGCTTGGTTGAACAAATAAAGAAGTTAAAGAATGAGAATAAATTATCCAAAAAAATTGAAGAAAGCTCTTGTTTAAGAATCCTTAATCAACAATTGCTTGCACAAATTAAAAGTTTTAAGAATGAAATAACAAAAAAATTGGAATAAAAAAATGAAGACGACAAGTCAGGAAATAATGAAGAATGTTTACGTTTAAGGCGACATAATCAATACTTACTTACCCAAATTAGAAAGCTAAAGTATGATAAGAAGTCTTTACAAGAAGAGCTATATCACAAGGAAAGAATGACTAAATCAGTTGAAATACAGAAGCTTCTAGTTGAAAAAATCCAGATCGTAGAGAAAGAAACAAACATTGATCCAATTGAATTACTAGAAACATCAAAAGTTGAAAAAAAATCCAATAAACAATATTCAGAAGAGATTTGGGTGCCTTATCGTTATCCAAATCACATGAGTCGTTACGAACAACAACAAGGTCAAAATGAATATAAACAATGTTCTTCTTACCAACAACTAAACTAAAACATTGAAAAAGAACGAAGACAAAATCGACAACTTGTATGGAAGCCTAAAATGATAAATCTTATCCGAATAATCGATCATCAAACAATTCCAATGAAAGTAGATTTGGGATGGATTACTTTCGAAAAGATGCAACATAATACTTCATGAATTCGAAGATTATATCATTTTGTTTCGTCAAATACCGCAACTACAAAAACAAAAGATCATGAGAAGACAGTTCGAGTTAGAACAAGAGATAGGTTCTTCTGTAATCATGCTTTGAGGACAAATCATTTTTAACGGGAAGGCAATGTAACATACAAAATACATATAATATTAAGTGATAATAATAATAATAATAATAATAATAAATAGTTATTAATTGTCTAAGGGACGCATCCTTTCATGGATGGTCATCATATGTGCCTTTAAGTTCTCTATATATTTGACACTCTCATTATACATCTATTCATCATATATTATCTATTTATCTCATTATATACATTCTTATTCAATATATTTTCTTGTCCAGTATGGATTACAATTATTTATTCCATTTATGATGGATATAACAATATTACCAACTTAACGAGAATTGTGACCTCAAAACGAGAACTCTAGTCCAAAAAAAAACTCATATTTTTGCATAAAAAAAACATGAAAATCAACCCCAAATCAAAAAGTGGTGCTGCCAGTAGCACCATTTTTTCAAACGGGGTCAAAATTACAACATTTTTCAAGCATGACCTTCAAAACTCATACAATAGCTTAGAAAAACCTTAAAATTAACACCTAAATAAAAAAGTGACAATAACTAAAGAAAACGTTTTTTCTAAATGTTAAAATTATGACTCATTTCAACCTAATTGAAACCACGCTTTTGACAAGAGATCCCTATGCAAAAAAAAGAAACCCAAAATTGGATACAAAATGGTCACTTAAAAAATTATTTACAAACATTTTTTTTTCTTCTTAAATTTACTTTGAAAAATAAATAAATGGAAAGGACGAAATCTTCGCAACTTTTTTTTTTAAATGAAGCAAAAAACACATTCCAAAAAATATATTCAAAACTGAAATTATATATAATAAAAAAAAAGAAAAAAGAATCGAAAAAAAGTGAAAAAAATTTAAAATTTCCTAAAAAAAACAATAATGTAAAAACATATATACATATTTTTAAAAAACAATAACCAAAATAACCCTTAAAAAAAAAAAAACAATTAAAAAACTAAAAAAAGAAACGGAATTAAAATATATATTTAAGAAAAATCTAAAATTCAATTTTTTTTTGTAAGAACCCTAAACTAAAACATTATATTAAAAAATTTAAAGAAAAAAAAAATTGAATCATGAAATTTTATAAAAAATTTAAAAACAAAATAAAAATGTAATTTATATAAAAAGTTGTATATAGTTTATATATATAATTATATGTAGTTTATATATAATTATATAGTCCCTGGCAAAATGACAGTCCAAATATATGTTTTGTTGTCTTCGGTTTACCACACACTAGACAAAGTTCATTCATGAACTCACTCTTAGCCAAATGGGCCTTGGATGATAGCCCCTGATAAATAACTAGCCGTGGAATGACCTGAAGCTTGTATGATAAGTGAATGTGCCAAACAGTATATAGTTTATATATAATATAAACTATATATATTATATATAGTTTATATAATATAAACTACATATATTATATATAAACTATTTATATTAATTTTTTTTCCCACAGAAAAAATTCGTAATTTCATT
>JASDQU010294062.1:3899-14295 GCA_032191745.1 Picea mariana | reverse complement strand
AATAGCGTTGGACTGGACTACCTTAATCTTTCTTACAATTCACTAGAAGGCATGATTCCAACATCAATCAGTTAACTCGCAGACCTTCAAGATATGGATTTCTCTTTCAATAAGCTTTCCGGTACCCTGCCTCGCTCTATAGAGAAATTAAAAAAGCTTAGGCACTTAAACATGTCATACAATAACTTCACAGGAGAAATACCATACTCTGGAGCTTTCAGAAAACTGAACTTTACATCATTCTTAAAAAACACTGTGCTCTGTGGCGGGTGGATAGAGTTTCCCCCTGTAAATTGAAGAAAAAACACCATCATGATTCCAAAATAAGGATAGTTATCTTGGCGACTTCGGTTGGGCTAGGTTTGTTATCTGTACCTTGTCTAGTTTTAAGAGTTTTAATATGCTTTCGCAGAAGAAAGTCTGCGTTGTCAGAAACTGCTGCAACGAGATTAGGGACGATGCTCAGGAGTCGACTCCGAGAGACGAAGATTGTAAGTGAGAAAGCCGTTAATAGAGAAACTAATGGCCTCAGCCCAGATAACCTAGTGGGACATGGCGGCCATGGGTCCGTGTATAAAGGCATATTAGACGATGGCACAATAGTTGCTGTCAAAGTTATACACTCCGCCACATCAAGAGGTGCATACAAGAGACTGATAAAAGAATGCAGGATGTTGGGCAGAGTCCGACATCGGAATCTGGTGAGAATAGTGGGCATCAGCTCAAGTTTGTAGGTCAAATCTTTGGTTATGGAGTTCATGTCTCAGGGAAGCCTTGATATGCATTTGCATTGCAGTGAAAATAACTCCAAGTTGGGTCTGAAAAGATGACTGAGCATTCTCAAGGAGGTGGCCCATGGAATGGCATATCTTCACCATCACTGCTCTCCGGCCATTGTTCATGGCGTTCTGAAACCTTCCAACGTTTTATTGGATGAGATAATGAGGGCCTATGTTGGAGATTTCGGTATTTCACGTCTGATGATCTCGGTAGCAGCACAAGATGATTCAATAGCAGGATTAGGAGACACCTCGAGTACTGTCATAGGATATATTGGCTACATTGCACCAGGTAAATACTAATATACTTGATTGATTGAATTATTGAGCCATATTTTTTTAGAGTGACTCATCCCTAAGCTTAACACGATTGCAGATTTCGGAAACCAATGGGCATGAATTGACTTTGGTCCATGTCCATTGGATGCCAGAATCTGCAATCCAGATAATGATGCCCCTGACTGATAGGGTTTTATACATATTGATTACAGAATATGGTATAGCGGGGTGCCTGTCTCTGAAAGGGGACGTATACAACTATGTCATCTTGGTGTTGGAAATGATAACGAGAAAGAGACCCACAGACCCAGTGTTCTCACAAGAAGGGCAATCATGTTCGACATTGCAGAGTTGGGTGGGTGATGCATTCCGTGACAGATTGTTGGAGGTGATTGACAGGGATCTGGTGGAAGAGATTACACAGGAAGAAGAAGATGAACATGAGTCACATGATTTAAGTGAAATGAGGAATGCAATCAAGGGAAATGGAATTGTTGTTTGGTTGGCAGAGATAGGTATGATGTGCAACAAAGAAAAGTGGCAGCAGTGACCGACAATGAGAGAGGTCGAGGCATCGTTAGAGAAGTTGGTCGCTAAGATCCTTTAAGGATTTTGAAAATTGGTAGAACAGCATGGCACAAACCCCATATGTATATATGGCTTTCATTCAATAAGCGTCGCATCTTGTTTAAATAGTTATTCTTCCTTCCTGGAAATGCATGTGACTGCACACAAATGTCTCCATTCCTCTTTCTTTCAGGTTGAATCGCACTTTGGTTTATATAGTGTGACTTACATATAACCTCTATTAATGCAATTAGCATTAAACGCAAATATTTGGCTATATAATGTGACTTAGATAGAACCTTTATTAACGCAATTAGAATATTGGTCTATACAATGTAACTTAGATACATTCATTATTAATTGCATTTGTGTGTACTCTTCTTAACCCTTATTAGTCCCTGCCTCGCCTCGGGCTAGGGACTATAGCAATTGCCTAGATGGTTTATGCCTATTAATGGGTGCGATTTGCTACATTAACTGGTGTAGGTTTTTTTACACAGTTTAATAAAGTTTTTTTAAAATTCACTATTAAATTTATTTATGATTAAAAATAAATCATTTTTTTATTTTTCAAATTTTACAAATAAAATTCTTTATTGGTTGAATGCTCGATGATGCGACATTAATACTGTGGTATATATCACTTCTTTTCCTCAATTGTTAGAGTTTATAAATAAATAAAAATTGTGTGTGGCCACCTCCTAACATGTTGCTCACCTCTGGCCACATCCTAACATGTTTCTTAGACCCTTGTCACCTCCTCATCCCCACCTCGCCACCGCCTCAAACATCAGATGGAGGTGTATCTATAATTTCCAAACCCCGAGGATGTTGCCTTTGGTATCCAAGACCCTCATGCATGCATCCCTTTATATTATTCATTGCTATACCTACATCCCAGTATTGTCTGAATCATCAATATCCATATATTATCTTCGTATTAACTATGTAACTGTGTTTTGATGGATAGACCAAAGCTTTAAAGAACACTGCATAAAAAAACAAAGCCTGGACAATTTTCACCTGTTCATTAAAAGACGTGGGCTAATGGAGTGCCATAGCCATAGCCATGGCACTTTAGAAATTGCTACATTGATTGACCCAAAAGCGATGATTGTAGCAAGCTTCAATCCCTCGTACAAGTTGTGCCTGTTGCGGGCTATTTCAACTATAGTTGTACAGATAAAGTAAACTTTCTTTCTTTTCTTTTCTATCTATTTGTATGTAAATAAGTATAATTCAAAAACATCAATAATTTGATTCATAAAATTAGGTTATGTTAGATAGTCATCCTAGTTAGGAATCCCTTTACCCAGGTGGAATTTAGTCCCAACTCACGAGTGACCCACTGTTGAGAGTGATGAGCAGTGTGGTCTAAGGCTGGAAGGTTTGTGGAAGTTTTGCACGCAGTTGATGATATTCTTGCCAATATAAGTGTCAATTGTGTTATAAATTACATGCTACATTATTAATTACGTGTGTATTTTTATGGGTTTATCTTATGTGTGGTTTATCACTGTGTTTATATTTATGTGTATTGCTTGTATATGTTGCATGTATATGTTTACTATTATTTAGTATGAATCAATGCATTTACATTATGTATTTGTCTATTTACGTTTTATATATAAAGTCTCGCAAGAGTTCTTTGTGTATATGTTTTAATTGCATGTAGTTCAAAAAATTTATGTGGCATAGCTCAGTTGGATGTTGGGTATGTTACAGTATGTTGAGCAGAGAATAAAATTGTTTTCTCGAGTAGCATGGACCTGGCATGGGTGGTCAGGGATGTTACACATGAGAGGATCATCGACCTGTAGTTCTGTCCTTCAGTAGAATAAATTGCAGACATCTTCACCAAGGCCTTCACTGAGGAAAAGTTCCATTCTCTATGCAATCATCTTGGAGTGAAGGACACATTTTCCTAGAAACTATCGGTTCTTCTTTTTACATACATTGTACTTTGAGGGGGTGGAGGGGGTTCCCATGAGGTTTTCCCTCTTTCCTCGTTTATTTCAGTTTATATTTTGTATTTGGATACCTAACATGGCCTCATTTTTGGAACCCATTCTTTATTTTCACCATAGTGATGTTCACGAGGGGTGTTGGAGTACTTCACATACACTTATTAGTCATTATCTAGTCTCCTATAGTTTAGGGAGAATAGTATCTTCAGTTCACACTTTAGTTTGATCAGTGGAGTGGAGTCTAGATGCCACATTGGGATCATCACCATGCAACATTGGGACCATCACCAACTAATCCACATTATCCTTGAAATCATCTCCAGACTAATGCATTACTCATGATTCCCTGATCTCCTCCTCACTTTACTTTGTTTCAGTCAATTAACTGAAGATTGAGAGATTAGTTAACTCTTACTAGGTGGTATTTCACTCTTGTAACTTCCTGAGTGATACAAGTGGATATTGGTGGCCACCCACCTATTCCACGGGCTCAAAAAATAGTTTTCCATCTTGGCTTTTGGGTTCCAAACTTTTGGGGTCATTTTGAGGCCCTAAACGACGTTTTTTGGGGATTTGGGGCCCAAGTGACTCTTTAAGGCACTAACCTAGGCCAATATAAAATTGTTCTTCTTAGTTATACCTTTCCAATGGTGTATCGAGTGCCCCAAATGGAGATAGTAAGCAAAAGTTACGCCCCTGAGAAGTTGATGTATCAACTACCCCCATCGGGGCCCATAAACCTTTTGGATTTTCATATTCCGGGGTTAAGGTTTTGGATTTTTCTTATGTTAAAAAGGCCTTGGGAGCCTCATTATAGGTATCATGTTCTTTCAAATGCGAGTAGCCATCACATCTCTTCTCAGAGATAACCTGCCACCATTCTAGCGAGTCTTTCACTCTGTATTTTTAGTCTTTGTACATTTTCGCTCAGTAATAGAAAATTGTGTATTATTGTATATTTGTGTTTATGGTTGCATATATGATGTATTTATGTTATATTATTGGATATTCGAGATATATCTGTACATTTATTTATTATATCTCCACTCTCATTTCATGCCAAAAATAATCAGGATCAGTGGTATCAGAGCAGGCTGCTCTTGATCATTTTTTTCAGTGCATGTCCCTGGCGAGGTCTGTGTATAGAAATTTGGGTCTCGAGCTTGTCTCTCTTGAAGACAATCGCTCTTGCACACCCAAGAAACCCTCCATGGAGAAAGAAAATAAAAATGACGGAGCAGACGATTCTATCAATCTGTTGCTTGAGCAAGCTCTCACGCGACAGAGGGATGAAATGATGGAGAATTTTTCCCACATCCTTCAATGTATGCCAATTGAAACAGACGCATCTTCATCCAACAACCACTTTGGAAGCACCTCTCCTTTCAAGGTACATGTTAATTTTAATATTCCTATATTTGAAGGTCAGATAGATGTATATGCCCTAGACAAATGGTTAAATCTGCTAGAAGGTTATTTCTTTGTTCACCATTTTTCCGACAGGGAAAAGATCACCTTCGCACTCCTTAAATCTCTCCCCCATGCCAAACATTGGTGGGAAAATTATTGGGAGAAAAGTTCCATAGAAGAGTCTGGAATATATGGGATCGATCCCACTTGGGATTTTTTTGTGGACACAGTAAAGGAACAATATTACCTTGTTGGAAACTATGAGGACCAGTATATGAGATGGACCACACTACGGCAAGAGATGGGCCAATTAGTTACAAAGTTCACCAATACCTTCCATACCTTGCGCACCAAGCTGGGTATCAAAGACTCTAAATGACATTTGGTTTTGAAATACCATGGGGCTCTACATAGATACTATCAAACTGAAATCGATTTTCTGGACATCTTATCACTCTGTGTTGCTTATCGATATGTTGTTAAAATCGAGCAAAAATTTAAGCACCAGAAAAAATGGGAGTTTGGGTCTGCAAATACGCAACAAAAAAAGTATGATAAAGATGACCTTGACAAACAATCTCTCGAAAACTAGTCCAAGCCATAGGAAAAGAAGGGTCACGGGAAGACAAAGAAGGACACCAGAAAATGGTGTGATTTCCACAAAATACGCTGGAAAAACATCGATGAATGTCGCTCAAAACAGTCATTGGTGGTCGAGATCAAAGATAAGGAGTCAAACCATGATTCATAATCTGATTTTGAAAATACTGGTAAAAGACAGATCATTGACGCAAACCCCACTGTTATTGTCGTGATCGCAACATTTCAACCAGAAGAACCATCAGATCCAGAAGAGGGGGAGCACCTTTTTCATTCACAGATGTGGGTGAAGGGGACCTCGCTGCATTTTTTGTTGATAGAAGAAGCCAAAAGAACCTCATCTCAGTAGAGGTATTCAAACAGTTGGTATTGTCGAAAACACCACACCCGCAACCATACAACATAGGGTGGCTTCACCAGGGATGAGCTCTTCGTGTTAGCCAGCAGTGTCGATTATCATACGGCATCCAACCCTTCAAGGATGAGGTACTATGTGATGTTTCCCCACTGGATTTCTGTGATGTTCTCTTGGGCCATCCATATATGTGGAAATGCCATGTTGTTTATGAGTCTCGACCCCAGGTGTCATTGTTTCTCTGGGGGGTCATCTCTACAAAATACCAGAGGTAATTCTGACTATTGTTCCACCTAAATAGTTTTGCAAGGTAGTATCTCATACTACAAAATTTAGCTTCTTCACAATCTATTCAAAAGGGGAACATAAGGTATTGCAACCACTACAGTCTTGGCCCAAGCACCTTCTATCCAACAGAAGCAGGTCAACAAGACTACAACAAAGTGAAAATTAGATTCCTTCTGCACATAGACATCTCATGTAGCCTGACCGGTTGAATAGATTCAACCCTACCAGCAATAGGTTCGTGACATCCTTCCACAAACCAAGCAACATGACATCTCTAGCAAGGCAAGCAACTCACCAAAATTTAGATTCAAAAAACACTTCCCCCTCTCCCCTAGGAAATCAATGATATGGAGACCATTTCCTCCTAAGGAGGGAGGATTGATCTAGGTGGATATCAATGACCACCCACCTATTCCTTGGGCTCGAAAAACATTTTTTCATCTTGGCAGTTTTTCGGGTTCCAAACTTATGGGGCCATTTTGAGGCCCTAAACAATTTTTGGGGGATTTGGGGCCCAGGTGAGTGCCAAAAGCACTGACTTAGGTCAGTCTAAAATATTTATTCTCGGTTAGAACTTTCCAATGATGTATCGAGCACCCTAAACAGATATCGTATGCAAAAGTTACGCCCCCAGGGAGTTGACGTATCAACTACCCCCATTGGGGCCCACAAACCTTTTGGATTTTCATCTTCTGGGGTTAGGGTTTTGGATTTTACTTATGTTAAAAAGGCCTTTGGAGCCTCATTGTAGGGATCATGTTCTTACGAATTCGAGTAGCCGTCACATCTCTTCTCAGAGATAAGATGCCACCATTCTAGCGAGTCTTTCACTATGTATTTTTACATTCTTTGTACATTTTCGCTCATTAATAGAAAATTGTGTATTACTGCATCTTTGTGTTTATGGTTGCATCTCTGATACATTTTTGTTATATTATTGGATATCTGAGATATCTCTGTACATTTCTTTATTATATCTCCACTCGCATTTCATGCCGAAAATAATCTGGATCACTGAGTGATCCAGGTGGATGTCGGTGGCCACCCACCTTTTCCAACTGGCTCAAAACAGTTTTCTGGCAATTTTGGCAATTTATTATTTTTAGTAGGTTTTAACTTCCGGGGCCATTTTGAGGGCCTAAATGAAGGTTTTTTGGGATCGTCCCAACATAATGATAGTCAAAGGCATTATTGAGGCCCCAAAATGAATCTCCTCGGCGATACCTTTCCACTGGGATATCATATGCCTAAAACAAAGATCGTATGCAAAAATTACGACCTTGAAAATTTAATGTACTAACTTACCCAAACGAGGCCCGCATGACTTTTGGTGCTTCATCTCCTAGGGTTAGGTTTTTGGATGTCTAGGGTTTTTGGCATTCCTTTTTATTGTAAAAAGGCCTTTAGAGCCTCATTGTAATCATCTTCTTGAGAATGTGTGTAGCCGTCACATCTCTTCTCAGAGATAAGCTGCCACCATTCTAGCAAGTCTTTCACTCTGTATTTTTACAGTCTCTGTACATTTATTTCATTAATAGAAATCATGAATTACTATATATTTGTGTTTATGGTTGCATCTCTGATACATTTATGTTATATTATTGAATATATGCGATATCTCTGTGCATTTCTTTATTAAATATCCTCTCTCATTTCATGCCGAAAATAATCCAGATCACTGAGAGACTAGACTAGGTGGTGGTTTACTCCCATAATTGATGGTGTGTGTCCAAATCACTCTAGACCACTACTATGGTGCATTGGATTCTCCTCCAGTGCACATTAGTTGAGTTATACAGAGTATATCATGTGTAAATTATCATTCATTCATTTGGTTAATGAGAATTCTTCCATTCTTTCTCTCTTGCTTCTCTTTTCTCATATTTTTTCTGCAACTGTGTATGTCAATTCCTACCTAGATCTATTATGCGTAGATTCAACACATTTATAGTAAGAGATCATATTAAGTCTATGGGGTTGGTACACGTTTTTACACATGATGTGAATATTTCAAAGGATCTTTTCCAAGGGGCCCTATCCTTTGAATAAGTATTAAACATGGTACAAGATGAACCAGACAAAGAAAGACTACACATAGAAGAGGAAGAAAGAAGGAAGATAACTAAGGAAGAGTTTGAATTACTTTTGGCCAAGGAAAAAGAGGCATAAGAGGAAAGATAGAAAGAAGAGGCAAGAAAATAATAAGAAATATATAATAAGGCTATGAAGGAAGATGAAAAAATCAAACAAAGAGAGAAGCAAAAACAAGGAAAATCTAATAAAAAAGTAGAGGAAGAAAAAAAAGAAAAAAAAAAGGGAAGAGTAAGAATCAAAGAGGATAATGGAGGAGGACAAGGAAAGAGCCAAATTATGAGAGCGGAGGAAAAATGATGAAGTAGTTCAAAAGGATACTGAAGACAAAAAGAAAACAGAAAAATGGAAGATATGGCCCAAAAAGAACCAGAAGAAGAAATGAAGAAGAAGGAGGAAGTAATGAAAAGAATGGAAAAAATCAAGCAAAAGAAAAGGGAATAAGCAACCTGAAAAGTTGTAGAGGAAGAACAGAAGAAAAAGGAAAAAGAAGAAAAGAGAAAGAAAGAATCATAACATAGGAAATATGATAAAGTAGAACTGAAGAAGAAAAGAAAAGGCAGTAAATGAGAAAGAAAGAGGAAGAAGAAAACATAAAAAGGGAATAAGAAATAAGGAAGAAGAATTAACAGAGGACGATAGTAAAAATAAAAGGAAAATGGATGATGATAAAAATATAGGAGAAAGTCTTAGCACTGTCAAATGACTTACACTGATAAATACACCTATCTATGTTGGTACCCCTCTGAGCTCAATACTACGAAACTTCTCCTATTCTTCTCAATTGATAGAGTTGGAATTTGTTATAGTAGTTGCAGGCAAGTATTATTACAAAAATTCAAAGAGAGGAATTGAGAAAATATCAGCCAAAAGGAAAAGAGGTGAAGACCCCCCCCTAGAAAAGTATCTTCTGACAAAACAATCTCATGGAAAATAGGATCAACTCCTCAAGTTAATGTCGTGGGTAATTCCTCATAATTAAGTGCATTTCCATGGGGAAATTAAATATTGGTCTATGAATTAAGTGCCATATTGGACCTCTACAAAGCAAAGGTGGAATAATTGGAATACCAAATAAAATTCCAGAGGGATAATATAGAGGATGAGTTTAAGTAACGGGATATTGAAACTGAACAATTTCACAAGCAATAGTTAGAAACAATAAGAAGGGAACATTCACAATAACAAGAAATAATAAAAGTTGAGTGCTAGGAAGAGATGGATATTTCTAAGAAAAAGAAAATGAAGGTAATTGAGTATGTAATGAACATCCATAAATTGGAGAAGAATTTGAAGGAAATCCAACAAGAACCTCACACATTAGACATTGTAAGAGAAGAAGTTGGCAGAGCCAATGAAGAGCTAACAGAAGCACAAAAGAGCTTCGTCACATAGCTAAATGCAATCCAAGACAATCAGCATGAGATCATCATCCTTTCTAATTAACTAGATGAGATAAAGAGCCAATACATAGAGGTAGATCATGCCTTTTACAGGATCATTTAGTGGCAGGAAAGACATGAAGAAACCCCTACAACTTTGTTCCAATTCACCAACAAGGAGAAGATAAAGAATCAGATGATAATGGATGGATGGAAAAATCATGCCAATATGTTAATGATACCACCAGTCTCTCAAATAAAGCATGTGACAAGATGTGGAATTCTACAAATGGGCTTCTAGGACAATTTAGCATGCCAGTAAATGAAGAACTTTCTCAAGTGGGGCCAAGAAAATTAAGAATAAAAAATATAGATGACAATAGAGAAAAAATCAAGGAGGTCATTTTGCATATTACTAAGGTCAATAATGATGTCCCGAGAAAATACTTTGTATAGCCAATCAAACAAACTGCAATTGCAAATGAGTTTGTAAACAAAATCTACAAGGACATGAAAAATGAAGTAGTAAACAGAATATGTGATGGAGAGGTGGAGTTTGAGAAGATGAAGACGAGCAATATAGAATAAATCAACAAATCATACCATGCATGGATGGATTATGTACAGGACTTAGCCACTAAGAAAGCCTCATAATTCTTGTATAATGTATATTTTCCC